>KZ652791.1:143140-166001 GCA_001010745.2 Gerris buenoi | reverse complement strand
TGATACAAACAAAATACAGACTGACATTTTTTCCTTTCTCATATACATATTAAATAAAGAGAAAGTATTGTTATGGACATAAAATTGTTAATTATTATAAAAGTAAAGGAATACAATGCGATTTATGACGCTTTTTATTATTCTAATGATTTTTACTTTCTCATACACATAGTATATAAACAGAAAGTATTGTGATGGTGCGAAAATACCATTTTAATATTTTGATGGATTTACACGTTTTAGGTCCCCTAGGTCCAAAAAGAAGTTTTTATAAAAATGTCGCTCTGTCGTCTGTAAAGATAAGTAGAGCTTAAACTACTGGGCCAATTTTAATAAAATTTGGCCTACAGGTTGAGGAAGAGCATACCCCGAGGTGAAATTGAGAAATTAATAGCTCCACATTCTAGGCATAGTCCCCAAAAACTCTGAATAAACGTGAAAAATAATTATTACATTACATAAAAACGGATATTTAATTAAAATTATTAGACTGGTAACTATTGGGAGTTACCGATTTGTTATAGGTAATGATTTTTTTTTTTATATTACCCTTAAGGGTCCATGCTACGCACTGTTCTTCTTCTGTTTTAGAGGTAAAGTTAGATATATATTTGGTCTATTCTTAATATACCCAATCAAATAATTACTTTATTTAAAAAAAAATTATTCAGAAGTATTCATGGTACAAAGAGTTTTAGTAAAGATTCAAGAAGTAGCTTTCAGTGCATTTACTTTGTTGTGAAACTAAGTTCCTCTCACTAATATTATAATATTTTATAAATAGAATAGTCTCTATTGACTTGTAAGTACCGAGACTAGAGGGCATATAATTAAACAATTAATAAATGCTGCAAAAAAACTAATACTAAAATATTTAGGTGTTAATCACATCTCAAAGAGTGTTCAGTCAGGGATATTTGCAGGGGAGTACATAGAGTTCTAAAGATGTAACGTCAACTACTAAATCAGTTACCAACTGCCAAAGCTAAAATAATAGTAATAATATAAAAAACCAAACACCAATAGTGTACTCTTGAACGCCTATATAAAATAATAATTTAATACTAAAACAGTTATACCTAAGTAAACCCTTGACCACATACATTTATACTAGACAAATAGTCATTTATTTTATCATTCTTGTACTACGTGGCGCTAAAGCCTGGGTTGGATTTAGGCCTGCCGTGCCACATATCTCCCAACAATTTCGGTCTAATGTCCAGGAGCACCAACCTCTAATTTCCATTACCACCAGCAGGTCGTTTAGTCGCACTCTTCTTCTCATAAACAGCCTTTTGTGTAACCTGCCTGTCATTCTCTGCTCATGTCCAAGCCATCCAATTCTCTTAGCCTTTATGAATCTAACTGTATTATTCACTTCTATGATACTCTTATAGCTCTTAGTTGTATCGTATCCTTCAGACTCCCTGATGTATTATGAGACCATATATTCTGCACAGGATACGTTTTTCATGGTCATTAGGTTCATGTAAGCTGTAGTGAGAGTCCATGCTTCAGAGCCATATGTCACTACAGATCTTAAGAGGGTAAGGAACATCTTTAATTGTAAACCCCTAGATACCAGTTTGCTTTTTAAGAGGTTACAGTAAGCAAAATATTCATGTATTTATTTTCCTAAACTGCTATCACTGGTTAATAGCGTGTCAAGGTAAACAAGGTTTACTCCCTGGAATGTGCCTTCACCTAAGGTTAATATCCCTTGAAACTCCAAGTGCTATATCGGTTGGCATCAAGATATACCTTGTTTGGCAAAGGTTCACTCTCAGTTCCACTAATGTTACTCCTCTCAATGGATTCGTTAGATAGAAGTTAGTCCTCTTGTCACGATAACTATATCATCTGCATCAACTCAAATTTGGCTTGATTTATTGAAAATTGTACCATTTTGGTAATAGTCCTAACCTTATGAAGGACAAATTTATTATCTCATACTAAACAAATACATGATACTTACTTATAATACTTAAATGATTATAATAATTGTGTTTATCTATTCTACTTGCTCAATTAATACTGATAAAAAAAACTATTAAATAATAAGCACCAATATTAAGTGAAAATATTTAATAATTAAAATAAAATAGCGAGTATTTCAAGTTAGTAGCCTCACTTCTTTATTGCAGTTTTGGCAAACATTTTCTTCCCAAAATTGATAGATTTAGTAGTTTAAATTAAATAACTAGGTGTATCTTAGCCGTTCTACCTTGCCAAGTGAAACAGCTCTCTGCTAACATCTCATACAAAAATAGGATGTTCCCCCCCCCCTCCATAATAAAACTAAAATCGTTGCATATTGGGATTAAACTTTTTTTTTTATAAACTAATAATACTCAATATTTTAACAATTTAAACGCATTCCTTAGACCATAAACTTTTAATAACAGCACCAAATATAGGGTTTCTGCACCCTGTTTTTAGAAGTCAATACTTTAGGAGGTGATACAACACTTAAAGGCAGCCCAAAAAAGAGGAGAAGATGTAGGAGCACATCAGAAATGAAACCAATAGTGGCATCAACGACCAAATTTATTCAAAACTTAGGACTTACGTACCTCTTAAACAGTTAAATGAGATTTTCTCCATAACTCAGCTGCAGTTTAGTTGTAATTTTTTTCATTTCACTTATTGTTTCGCCAATTTAAAACAGATATTTTATATTAAAAAACACCATCCGTTTTTAGTTTTTAAGTTATAATTTTTTCTAATATCAAACTTCAACACTATTTTTTTTAATATAATAATTTTTCATTTATAAAACGACTCTACTGCATGCTGAATAGAATCTGTGAAATAAGAACAATATTTTTTCCTATGGAAAAAGCTGATCTTTAAAATGGTGCATACTACAATGCTCCAGTAATGATAGTTTTTGAGTAATAAAATATTTTGTTAGATAACGTAGACGATATTTTGAATACTCAGTGTAAGTCTATACCAACTTTTTGGCTACCTTTTGGGTGTAGTATCACCCCCTAAAGTATTGACATCTAGGTGCAGAAAAACCTGTATAAATAAAAATAATAATAAATATATATATTAAGACTAGCTCTTTAACCATATATATTCTTAGTTTTTTGATAAATTGACTTCGAATAAATAAACAAGAGGCATATCTAACAATACAAAGCCAATATCAATTAATATTTATCCAAGTATTTAAAAGTGAATGTTAATAGCACACAATTATAAGAATTATTAAGATAATGAATAAAGCTTGTGTTTATGAGAAAAATTATGAACTAACACATTCAACAGTAAAGAAAACATAAAAAAATAATCAACAACAATAAAATTAAACAAACAAACAAAACAACAAAAATTATCATAACATATTAATAACAACTAATCATAAGATTAAAGCAGATATATTATATATATACACTAATTTAATGTACAATTATAATTATATTCATTAGATATTTCAATATCGGTACTCTTCTAATAAATACTTATCATCTCTTTAATTATAATTTATAGTAATTTAAAAAATAGATAAGAAGTGATATAAATAAAATGTGCTTTTTTATTTAGCAAGACCAATATAGTGTTATTGTGAAATAAAAATTGACTATATCATTTGAAAATTTATTGCTACCAGGCTCTTCAAGGTTGTAGGTGTGTCTAAAAAAACCAATAATTGTGGGAACCAAAACTCAAAAGAATTTTAAATGCAATAGTATAAAGAACACATTGTATTTTAAATAATTAAGGAAAATTAACAATAGCAAAAAAGTTAAAAAGTAGTTTTATTTTAATGAAAAAAAGTATACTTGCGTGATGATTGTGTTACAATCAAATGTATCATGAAATTTGTTGTTCATAATGCTAAATTCCCTGTATTTATCCAGTAACCATAAAAGTCATAGATTATATTATATGCTACACGATTGCATCTCTATTATATAATCATCTTCTTATTTTATTTTTTTAAATACTAATATTTGATACTATATTACAGAATTGGTTGTTTCAACAGAGATTTTCTAAAAATTTATTAAAAAAAAAGTAAATAAATAAAACTCGAGTATCAATAGTTAAACCAGGTGTAAATTCGTTGTAACAAAGACCAGATTTAAATCTCTTTAATAGGTATATAAAATCTTAGTAAAAGCACTGAACTTAGTATCTTTGATTAATTTACTAAAATTGACCTGCTCTTTAGTTGGCTGAAGATTACTATATTTATCTTATAAATTTGAGCCACTCTATACTAAAATAAAATACTGTCCCCACAATAGATTTATTAAGGAGAAACTGGCATTCAACCACAAGTGGTCAATAGCACTGGAGAGATGAGATCTTTCACCTGATTCCACCTATTTCTCACTGAATGACCACTTGCAGTTGAAAGATGAATTTACCTTAATATGTAGTTGTGGAGAGTCTATTTTATACCTTTATCTCTATGAGATAAAAAAAATCAACTCTCTCAGTTTTAAAGATAAAAATAGTAATATTCAGTCCTTTGCAGATCTTATCTTGTGGTTGAAATTAGTTCCCATTAAACATTTGCTATGGATGGACAAAAAAGTTGTTTTTTTTTCTTTAACAATTCTCTAATGTTATATAAGTAAAGAGGAATCCTTTGGTGCCACCTTGTTTCGTAACCTGAAGGTGCGGTTAGACAATGACCTACATCTGACTACAACATTTAATTACCAAGTTGTCTAATTTCTTCCAATGCTACGGCTTTAGTTTTTATTTTATTTTTTGTCCTAAATTGAATATTATTACTGGTTTACAACCCTTTTGACTGGCTCCTGTAGGCGAAATAAAAAAATGTAGAAACCTTTCAAAAGATATGAATATCATGGGGCGTAGTCATTATAATAATAAAGTTGGATCCAAAATTATTAAGCAAGTTCTTCAATTAAAAAAATATTCCTTGAGTTTCTGTCGTTATTTGTAAGTGAAGTTTTATTAATAATAATAGTAATCACTAACAATAACATATAACACCAATTGTCACTCTAAATATCACAATTCCTAACATATATGAAGTATTTTTTATCGTTTTTTCCCAGGGTAAAGTAGACTTATGTATAAAACGTTTTTTTATTATTGAAATTTAAAATTTTTAATAACTGAAAATTATAAAAAAAGTTGAGGCTACATTTGATTGAGAATTGTAAAAAAAATATATATATATATATTTATTAAAAGGTGCAAAGTTGTTATTGACTAAATAAATATATCTATCCTGAGGAAGTCATATTAACTCATTCAATTTTACTTGGGTGTTTAAATAATAATGAAAAGCTTCTGCCACAACAAACCTGCAATAATATTGGACACTTAGCCTAGGGTTGACTTAAAATTTGGCTGACTATCAAGAAAAAAAAGCATTTAAAAAAAATTCTAATCCCTATTCTATTTATTTTTACCCATGGTCACAATATGTAGGATATCCTTTTACCACGGGTAAGTAAACTCTTAAAAAAAGAAATTTATTTTTCTTAAAAAAAAAAAAAAAAAAATAATAGTGCTTCTACAGGCGTGAACGATGTGACCTTCCCTACATAAAAAAGTCTTACTTTAAATATTGATTTCTAAAAATAATTTGAGTCAATTAGATTTTTTTTGTTTTTGTCTTTATTTTTTTAATTAATATACCAGCTAAGTAGTTAGATTACTACAAACCACAATGGTTAAAATTAGAATTTTTGGAAATCACACAAGTTTTCTGCTTTACAGAAGAAACTTTAGTATTCACCTCTCATTTCTTTTCAAATATGCCTAGCAATAAGTCAGACATCTATTGGTATAGCTATTAGAAGACCTAAATAATTATGGTTTTTGGTTTTGGAGTGTGGCCACAAAGCGTGTAGAAAATGGTGCATTTTCCTGAGTGTTAAAGGTTTAAGTAAATTCCTATGATATGCTGACCTAAACAGTTTGATAAAATAAAAGAAAATTGAAAATGCAAACAATTTTTTTATTTCCTTAACTAAATTAAGGACTGCTCCTAAATTACTTTTGTTACATTACATCAAATGTATTTTTCGCAACAGAGAAATAAGTATTTATCATTCAAAAGAGCTGGGATTAAATTTAATCAACATTAATAGTTCAGAAGCAGCCACTAGAAGGTTGTATTGACCGAGATATTTTGGTGAAAGAACATCATGAATTGTATCACTTGCTTAAAGAAATATAACTCTGTTATAATAAAATATAAGTTTATTATTAAAGAGTTTTATTTCTTAAATAATTCAAATTACAATTATCAATAAATACGGGAGACATACAGAGAAAAATAGACCCCCGCACCAGGACTCGAACCACAGGACCTCCTATTAATCCATACAGGTGCTCTTGCCAACTGAGCTATACGGGAGAATGATTTTTCTCTGTCGTAACCGATACATATTCCCCAATACATATTTCCCTATCTTAAATAAAAATTATATTTCTAATAGATGTACTAGGTACAGGTACTAATTGAGTACTTTACAATTATAAGCGTTAATTCTCGGTCTAGTTTTGTTGCCGTGAATATTTGGCTCTCTAGATTTGTAGAATAAGATTGAAAGCTTGGATTCGGGGAATATGTATCGGTTAAGACAGAGAAAAATCATTCTCCCGTATAGCTCAGTTGGCAAGAGCACCTGTACGGATTAATAGGAGGTCCCGTGGTTCGAGTCCCGGTGCGGTGGTCTATTTTTCTCCGTATGTCTCCCGTAGTTATTGATAATTGTAATTTGAATTATTTAAAATTTAATCTTTCCGCAGTACGAAAACTACCTAAAACTTAAAAATTGAGTTTCATTTCTTTAAACAAGTGATATAAATTATTTATTATATTATCGAAGGTTTGTCACCACTAATTTTTTTTTTAGTTAACATTGTTAATTGCCATACCTCAAGGTCATTAAGATAAATATATCAGGGTTTGGTCTTGTAACATGAACTAGAAAGCGGCTGCCTAAATCTTGAATATTTGTTTTTCACTATAAGAATCAGATTGTGCAATAGATAATAAGGAATATATGTCTTCAAGACGTGAATATTTGGCTCTCTAGATTTGTAGAATAAGATTGAAAGCTTGGATTCGGGGAATATGTATCGGTTAAGACAGAGAAAAATCATTCTCCCGTATAGCTCAGTTGGCAAGAGCACCTGTACGGATTAATAGGAGGTCCCGTGGTTCGAGTCCCGGTGCGGGGGTCTATTTTTCTCCGTATGTCTCCCGTAGTTATTGATAATTGTAATTTGAATTATTTAAAATTTAATCTTTCCGCAGTACGAAAACTACCTAAAACTTAAAAATTGAGTTTCATTTCTTTAAACAAGTGATATAAATTATTTATTATATTATCGAAGGTTTGTCACCACTAATTTTTTTTTTAGTTAACATTGTTAATTGCCATACCTCAAGGTCATTAAGATAAATATATCAGGGTTTGGTCTTGTAACATGAACTAGAAAGCGGCTGCCTAAATCTTGAATATTTGTTTTTCACTATAAGAATCAGATTGTGCAATAGATAATAAGGAATATATGTCTTCAAGAGTTCTTTCTTAACTATAACATATTTCACGCCATTATCAAATTAAAACTTTCTCATAATTTGTCCTCCTTATTTTTACCAAGACTCTTCATTGCTAAACAGATATCTATATTATTATACAAGACCTAAGGCGGCTTTCACACTGCGTGCAAGACCGAGTGATGCCGATTCCACTTGAGAAGCAAATACATGTATTAGCATGGGTCTATTCACATTAAACGCTGAGTGAGCCGACTCAGGCGTTTTTGTTAGCTAAGCGCTTAGCTAACAAAAACGCTCGAAAAAAATGCCGGCAAGTCGGCTCGGTCTCACTCAGCGTTTAATGATAATAGACCCATGCTAATAAATGTATTTGCTTCTCAAACGGAATCAACCTTATTCCGTCTCTCACGCACTGTGAATGCCGCCTAATACTGTACAAATGTTAGAGTAATCTCAAAATCTACCTATCTCAATATTCAATGTTAGGGAACAGTTTTTTACCTTCATTTCAAATTTCACCCTAAAAATGTCAAGACAGATGAGTAGTCTAAGCAAGGTCATTTAGCATAAGAACGTGGATAACTTTCTAGACAGAATAGTGTTTTTAATAGGTACTTCAGCTGGATGGCATATTTATTTATTTTCTCCCGCTTGTTAGAGCATTCCACCACCAAGTGCGTTTAAGCTCAATTTTACTTAAGTAAACCAGTGTGAGCTAACAATATCACTTTTAGGTATGTCCAAATTATCATTTTAACCTTGGAAATGTAATACGGAGTTTTTTTAACCCTTTCAGGACCGAGATAGTAGAGGGGAGGTGAGTTAGGCAGACCCGGGTTCCTATGAACACCCCCGGCCCGGATTAATTTCTACCTTCCTACACGTTTTTCATCATCGCTTCTTTTCTAATTTTTTATTTTTTAATAATTAGTCTGTAACTATTTTCTAACAAAAGAATGCGTTACTAGTCATTTCTAAACCATACAGAGTGAGTAGTGTGACGTCATAACACAAAAAATAATTTGCGGAATATTACGTCTTTGTTCCTTAGTACAAAAAAAAAGTTTGCGGAATATTACGTCGTTGGTCCTTTGTACAAAAAAAAGTTTGCGGAATATTACGTCGTTGGTCCCGAAAGGGTTAATAGGCACGTAATAGTTAATACTGTCTGTTAAAAATTATTATTTCTTTATTTTTTGAAAACAGCAACTATATACATGTTTAAAAGACGAAATATGTTTACCTGAAGATGTATTGTATTGAAACCAATTCCATTATTTTTGGGAGTATTGCCCAGAATAAGGAATATTTAGCCGGAATTTAAAAAAAAGCTTTAAAATTTGAAGCATTAAAAATTGCTACATTTTGTAAAATATTACATTTAACAAGGCCCTTTCAAGAAACGCTTATTGGAAAGGCTATTAAAACAGAATATCCACATTTGCTATTGGTTCCAATTCAGAACCTTTTGAATCTTGCTTGCTGCTTCTTAAGCAACATTAAAACATTAACTTCTTTTAAAAAAATAATAATAATGAATTTTTCACATCAAATGTGTACAACAAAATTAGGTATATTTGAGATTTTATTTATTTAATAAATTTTATTTATAAAATCAAAGTTATAACGATTATAACATTCTTTAAAGAATGTGTAAAATTGATTTATGTTATTTATTATCCTAAGAATCTTATTCGTTTTATAGTTTGTCAAAAAATACCACTCAAAGAAATAACTTGAGAGGTAATGACATAACGGGTTCACTAATGACAATATGCCATTTTCAAAAACACCATTTTACTTAAAGGACTATACATAGATAACTGAATATTTTTTAATCAATTTGGCGTTCTAATAACCCGAGAATTGCTACTCACAAAAATCATTTTAAGTTTTGTGGTAAAGTTCCTGCCTTGGATTAATTTAAGTATAAGGACAATCATATCATAATTAATGCAAATCATTGCATGTAGATATATTTACAAAATTTTGTCAGATTGATGTAACCTAGTTTAAAATTTAGTAAGGTGAAATAACAACTAAGGTGGGCATAAAAAGTTTAGTTAATAGTTTTTCATTTCACCCAGATCTTTTGGAAAATGTCCTATTTTTTTAAAAAAGGGATATTTTCAGAAACTCTCAGGACTCTTTTCAGGACGCCATTAAAAGGTTAAAATAATGGGAATGTCCCATTCCAAAACGGGGCGTGCAGGCCACTTTAAACATAACATTTAAGAAATATCAACTAAATAAAAGGTCCAACTTATTATAAAAACAATAATAAAAGAAAAGATAGTCTATTAAGATATGTAATACATTTATTGATATTAACAGAAATATTAACTGACCAGTAATTTTGTACATGCAAGGGGGGAAAAACAAAACAATATTAAACAAACATAAATACTTCTCAATTGTACACGTAGAGGCAGAAACTTTACCAAATAAATATATTTACAAAAATCATTGTTTTCAACAATTTTGAAGCATCTTAAAATATTTTATTGATTCAATAAAACATTATTATGATACAATTAGTAATATCACCAATGTTGATGTTATCACATTAACTTTTGAAATAAAAGGGCATATTCAAGGCAAATTATTTAAAAAATAATTTATACACATACATTATAATATACTTTGACTTCAAAAAGTATTTAAAAAATAACATGAGTAATAGTTAAGTAGAGAAGATAGGGAGGGAGGCAGTTAGGTACTGTTCACTGGTGCAATTGGAGTTGTACGGTACAAAAATCTTATTTTAAATACACCGGTATTTAAAATTAAAATAACTAACATACAAACTATTGGTTGATTTACATGATCTACATGCCTGCAACTATAATCCTGGGGTCTTCAACAGCAGCTTTGATTTTGCGTAAGAAGAAAACTGCCTCACGTCCGTCGATGAGCCTGTGGTCGTAAGTAAGGGCGACATACATCATTGGCCTGATGACAACTTGGCCTTTGATAGCGACAGGCCTCTCGAATGTTCCATGCATGCCAAGTATAGATGACTGAGGAGGATTTATGATAGGTGTACCCATAAGAGATCCGAAGACACCTCCATTACTGATTGTGAAGGTACCACCGTCCATATCTTCAACAGCAAGCTTGTTATTTTTGGCCTTTTCACCCAGAGCAGCAATATTTTTCTCAATATCCGCGTAATTCATGGTTTCAACATTCCTCAACACAGGCACTACAAGACCTTTAGGAGTAGCCACCGCCACAGATATATCTATATAGTCACGGTATACTACCTCACTGTCAACTATGACTGCGTTGACTACAGGTTGGTCTTGTAGAGCGTAAGCAGCAGCCTTAACAAATGCTGACATAAAACCAAGTTTGATGCCGTGTTTCTTCTGGAAAGCATCTTGATTGGTCTTCCTAAACTCCATGATGTGACTCATGTCGATTTCGTTGAAAGTGGTGAGCATAGCATAGGTATTCTGAGCTCCCTTCAACCTCTCGGCGATCCTCATTCTCATCCTATTCATTTTGACTCTATATTCGGTCCTTGTTCCAGAGATCTCCTTAGTGGGATCTTGAGGAGGCACCTTAATAGTGGCTCCAGACATGGCACTAGGTGCAGGAGTAGGTCTAACCTGGGATGCAGGCATAGAGGAGACAGGTGCTTGAGGGGGTGGTGGTCTGGCTGCAGCAGGAGGAGGTGGTGGGGCGGCGGCTGGGGTTGGTGGTGGCGGTGCCGCAGCTGGGGCCTTAGGGGGTGGTGTCTTTGCTTCTGCCTTAGGTTTTGCAGGAGCTGCTCCTGCTTCACCCACTTTTAGTAAGAAAAGTTTCTGCCCTGCTTTCACAGTAGCTCCGTCTTCAACATACCTTTCCGTGATTACACCAGGAGCAGGAGAAGGAACTGGCACGGAAGTCTTATCAGTTTCAATTTCACAAACCACTTCGTCCTCAGCGACTGTGTCACCGACGTTCTTTTCCCATCTCATATCACCTTCGCTAACAGAATCGGCGAAAGGCGGGACATTTACTACCAGCGTTTTCTCCCAAAGTACCGAGGAAGATTGAAAATGTCTTATGTTAAAAGCCGATATTCTTTTAAGAGGGGAGGAATTTACCTTAAAACTATCTTGGTTAAACAAAGATTCGTTTCTAACGCAGCATGCCGAATGCCGGACGTGGAATCTCCTTGAAAAGAGATTCAGGGTTCTGACTAATTTTCTAGAAAGTAGCGTCATCGTGTCGATCGATAAATAAATACTAACTATGTCTAATACTCACGTGAAAATGAGTTAAAATTATACACACATTACTGAAATCTAAGCCGTCAAAACTGTTAAACTTTAACTGTAAAATAAACCCCGATAGAAAGGACAATAATATAAATTTAGAGCAGTGAAAACTCCCCTAACATATGATCGACAGTTTACAGGCTTCCCCATGAAAAAAGTTACTAGACTCTGAAAAAACTCCCTAGATTTGTTTTGCTGTATTTTAAAATCCCGCCAGCGCTGCTATCTAGCGGAAGTAGTAGAACTTACATCACATTTTTGATCATAAAAGTGCAATTCATTATAATATTTTTCTATTCTGCTTATGCTGTCTTGTATTCTAGTTAAAAAAATTTCAATAACTATCAAGCAAAGTTCGACTGTCAGTTTTAAACCACTTTAGAAATGAAATTACCGTGGATCACCGCAGGTGAACTATTATTTAAAATTAATTTAGCCATTAACATTCAATAATTCTTTTACCTTTTTGAAATTATTCTTTTTATGTTGAGACTAAATTCTTTTTTCAGAATTTCGGTTTAATTAATGTGTTGATATATTTTTTTAACAGGGAAATTTCTATTATATGGATTATTTAGTGGTAAGCATACATACTTCAAAGTAAGAATCATTGAGCGTGACGGCCCAGCTTACAATAATTGTTAGCTTAAATATAATTGGTTCTAGCAAGTGAAAGTGCTAATATAAATTTATAAGCTGCACAATATAAAATTCTCATATTTAAACAATGGAAATAAACAATAAATTACAATTTAAAATCCAAAAAAGTAGAAGGAGTGAATAAAAAACATTAATAGGCAGGGGAGGGTTAAAGAACTAACTTTTAGGTCTGGCCCATATTAAACCCACGCCACTCTCTGGCCAGACCCCAAGATGTGTAGAATATACAGGTGGTGAAAAAAAGGCATTTGGACCCATCCCTATAGACTAGACTAGTGTGACGTCACTCGACTTCCCTACAGCTCTCTCCTACCCTACCTAGTAAAGCACTTTTAACATACATTTCTTTTATCTATCAAATAAAGTTACTCCAAGCGGAGAGTTTTATCTGTTTTATTTGTATCATTAACTAGTTTATTTTTAGTATTATTTTATTGTTATGTTATTGAATAAACAATAAAAAGAAATTGTCCTAGTTAACACAAAAAACAGATCTTCTTCCTTTGACCCTTTATTATAAATATAAAATTCGTAAAAGATTATTGCTGAATCACTTCTTAGACGTAATAAGAGAAGGGGACTACTTATTCAAAAAAGCAGCTATCCCCCCCCCCAAAAAATGTACAACTAATATCAAATACAAAAAAATCTCCATGCCCAAGTATCAACAATTGTTTTAGAACGTATTAGTTAGGAAATATTATGCTGATGATTACTGCAGNGCTCTTATCAAACAGTTATATATCACTCTCTCTCTGAACTTGTTTGTTTACCTTTCTCCCCCATTATCTCCTAACGCACTCTTATCAAAAAGTTATATATCACTCTCTCTCTGAAATTGTTTGTTTACAAAACTTTTTTAATAATATAGATAGATAAAAAAATCACAAATATTGTGAGTGATTTAACAAAAGAAATTCAAAAATACTAACGAAATATTTTGTTGAGTATTTTTAATGTAACTACATTTTTTTTTTTAAGTATTATAACAAACTCACTGTATAAGATACCATTTCACTCTTCAATTATATCAACATTATAATAATTCTTTATATTGTGCTTTTTTTGGCACGTTCTCCCTGTGCCCCCCCCCCCCTGGATACGCCACTGAATGTTCATAAATAATCTAATTTTACGTAGAGTAAAGCGATTTAAAAGATTAAAACCACTGTTAAAAAAGTAAACTCTGGTACTTGTAAAATTATTTGTACTATTTTATTTATTTCGAGTAATTTAATAACCTTATATAAATACACATTATAGTCATAAAAAGTTAAATATATAAGTAAGTAACTCTTCAGTAGCTTTCATTTGATACCCATCTAAAAAATTCAATTTACCCCACTGTGCATATACGCACACAAAATTTGCAATTTTTAAAAATTCAAAAATTTGGCCCGATAATATCATTGCCGCACTATAAGGTATTAGCATGAATTATTTCATTATTTATAATTAAGGTTGTAGGTAAGAAGATGGTAGTCGGGAAGTCAGGTAACATGAAGTCAGGCCACAGCCTGAAGAAAACGAATACAAAACACCCTTTTGTCACCACCTGTATATTCTACATATCTTGTACAACAGAATCCAGAATTATATAATACCAGCCATCAAGATTACATGCAAACCAACGTTGGAAAGAACGCTTAACCAACCTGGACATGACATAACAGTAACTTGTTCTTAAAATGAGATTGAGAAGAAGAGATGTAGGTGAGACCATGGTTGGGATTGGGCTGGGTTTTAATATGAGGTGCCAAGTTCATGCGTGGACAAGGGGATTCTGTGGAGGGGCGTGGGTTGATTGTGGCATGGGTTCAATATGCGCCGGGCCTTAACCTCAAAGCTAGTCATTTATGATAAATAACTCTAGGTTAGCTTACACTGACCTTGAGGCCCATCTTCCTATCTTTTAATTCTATTTTCCAAAAAAATTAGAATAAAATTGTTTTTACTTCAAAGGGTCCCAAGCATCACACCTTGTTTTGAGAAAAGAAAGTTATTTAAAATAAATGTTTGTCTTATTGAATGATTGGTGTTAGGTTTTCTTCCTTCACTCCAAAATGAAAAATTTATGTCACATGTAAGCGTTATAGTCATGGTGACATGTCAATGTGACTTATGGTATATTACTTAACAAATCTCATTTGAGAAGAAATGAACTATAAGTGCTTATTGAATAAATAATAATAATATTATACTCTTACTTTGATCAATTGATCAAAGATAGCATTATTTAAGATGATCATCGATAATCGCATTATAATAATAGCATTATGATGAAGCCCACAGTCCCTAAAATATACAGTTCAACATGAAGCACCTAGATATTCTTTGGCTCTAGCAATTCTGTCACATCTTACTTTTTTTGGTATCACTGTGCTCAAGGAATTCAACTTCTTTCTGAAATAGCTTTAATTTCTTTTGTTTGATCTCAGACTTTAAAAACCTGTTTAGATGACTAGATAACTCAATATATGCTGCTCAAAGGATTTTCCCCAAAATGATTCCCTTAGTACACTAAGGCTGCTTGCCACTGTAACTCAGCTAGGGCCTGCCCTATAAGCAAGTTCTAATTTAAATTTGAGAAATTGTGGTGTTAAAATATTATAAAATTGTCTTATAAAATTAGTTTTGGAAAGATAACAAAACTTATATTGCATCTGATCTTGCCAAAGGTAACGGAAGCTATGTGATTGTTCTGAAGAACAAACATTTTTATGTTTCAGACATCAGGAAACATTTTTGATTCCATTTCTGTCTCTTTCTCAATTTTTGCGAACCAAAATGTCTTAAAAACTACTTGTTTAGGTTTAATGTAATTCGGATGGTAGGTCATAATTAGCCCATTCTCGGTCCCATATAAGTTTCAAACTTCTGAGCCTTTTTAGGGTTTTGTAGATACTTCTCAAAACCCTTATGCCGAGGGTGATGTGTCCGTCTGTCCGTCGCTCTTTGGTTCATAGGGCCCGAACCGTTCAAGAGAAAGTGCTGAAATTTGGAACCCTGGTGCAACTTTTTGACCCAACCAGAGGAAAAATATACAGAAGTCCATAATTAGATTTGCGCATGCGCAATTCAAAAAAATGTGGTAAACTCAAAAATTTACATTTTTTTTTAAATTTTTGAGTGGGGTATCAAATGAAAGCTGCTGAATAGTTGATTACAAATATATGTATGCTTTTTTAAATTTTGCTTTCCTTATTGGTGAAATAAATCAAAATATACCCAAAAAAAAATTTCCCCCCCCCAACCACTATAGATTGGCTGGTGCTAAAATTTCGAAATAATTCATGCTAATGCCTTATTGTTGGGCGATGAAAATTCCGGGAGTTGATACCAAATTTTTAAAAATTGTCAATTTTGGGCGCGAAATAGTGAAGTGCGCCCAAAATTTTATTTTTTTTAAATTTTGAGTTGGGTATCAAATAAAAGCTGCTGAAGAGTAGGACACAAATATATATATGCTTTTTTAAATTTTGCATTCCTTATTGGTTTATTACTGATAAAAAACATTGTGACCCCCCGGGGGATCGAACCCGGGACTCTTTAGTGAAGACAAGAAATCATAATTTACATAATGGGTATGCTTACTCATCTACAAAACCCTAAAAAGTACTTGGACTAAGTACTTCCCTGTGATTTTTTGATTTTACTCTAGGGTATGATTTTTCTGAAACTGTATGCTAAATTTCATCAAAATTGGTCTTGACAAACTTCAGACGACAGATGGATATATTTTTATAAAAAAAGTTAATAATACTTTATTGGACTCTGGGGACCTCAAAACGTGTAAATCCATCAAACTTACTCTTACTACTTTCTCTTTATATATACTATGTGTGTGAAGAATTAAAAAGGGGAAACAATTAAATAAATTGGACAATATTGGGTTGTAAAAGCATGTGGAAAAAGGGATGTGAGGAAGCTACATGCCACACTAATTGGTAGGCTATTTTACTTTAGATTATTATATGTTAAAGATTATGTAAGTGGTTTTCACTATTCAATGTTTATTTCGCTTGAATTTTTTACTCAAACAAGCAATTTACACTTAATAAGCAAATATTGATGATAGTGGATGATTATATGTATATGCATTTAAAATTTTGCAAGTGGGTTCATTGTCCTTTAAATGATATTATTTAATTAAACCTACAATAAAGTTAATTCAAGGTAATTAAGGGTAAAATTAAAAAAACAAAAACAAAAAAAAAAAAACTATTTTTTTTATTTTAAAATTCGAAAAGTGAAAAAGAAAGGATTATCTATTATTTTGCACATAATCTAGGGAGGGGATCATCTGCTACTTCCACCAATGTATGAGTATGAACTAGTGACTAGTGTGTGTAACTTCTACAGTAATTCCAAGAGACTAGACCAGTCATGCATAAAATATCTTGCATACTGCACCACATGACGTCTGAGTTATGCGGAAAGTGCATCCTTATAAGAAAATAAAAAAAATTCTTCCATATTTTTATTTTATCATTCCGTAATACTTTAAGAGTAGTGAGTGCAAGTATCTAGTTTGAACTAAAAGTAAATGTTTAAATTTAAAACTGGAGTTTGGTTAATTTATTATAAGAAATATTTTTATGAAGAGTTAGGGAATGGTTAATGATGAAATTCCTTATAACCTGGTGTAAATTCATAGTAATCATGTATGATCTGATGATCAGAGCAGGTTGGAGGTATTTTAAGATGTCCTTTTTTAAAAGAAAAAAAATTACTAGGGGTCTTCCTCATGCGCACACATATACATTTACACACCTAAATCTTAAAAAGTATTCATCTAATTGTTAAGAAATTTAAATGGCTTGTCAAAAGTAGTCCTCATAAATAGCTCCAGCAAATTTGACAAATGAAAAAAAAAACTGTCAATGATTAGTCAAATGAAACTTTCTTATGTATACATAAAAACTGCATTTAAATCCCATAGAATATCGTTTTACTTTTATACATAATTTTACTCTTTGTTTTAGATTTTCCAAAATCAGATTTATTTTCATAAATATTTCAGAAGCTAAATTTTTCCCAGGAAATACCATTCGATTTGTATTTAAATGGACTAAATTTTAGAATGTTTTAAAATTAAAGTCTTCGAAACTGTTTATATTTTTTCAGAGTTTTTGGGGGGGTTGTGTCCCTAAATTTGGAGCTAACATTAATTTTTAGGGTTTTGTAGATACTTCTCAAAACCCTTATGCCGAGGGTGATGTGTCCGTCTGTCCGTCGCTTTTTGGTTCATAGCGCCCTAACCATTTAAGATAAAATGCTGAAATTTGAAACACTGGCGTAACTTCCGGGCCCAAACACAGGACAAATACTCAAAAGTTAAAAATTAAATATGCGCATGCGCAATTCGAAAAATGCGGTAAAGTCAAAAATTTATATTTTTTTTAATTTTCGAGTGGGGTATCAAATGAAAGCTGCTGAATAGTTGATTACAAATATATGAATACTTTTTTAAATGTTGCTTTCCTTATTGGTCAAATAAATCAAAATATACCCAAAATTGCCCCCCCCCAACCACTATAGATCGGCTGGTGCTAAAATTTCGAAATAATTCATGCTAATACCTTATTATGGCGCGATGGAAATTCCGGGAGTTCATCTTAANAATTTGCACTTTCGTTATCCATCTGCATGTGTAAATATGCGTTGCTAATGTCCAAGGTGGTGAAATATTTTCCGCCCTTCATTTCAGCAAAAATGTCGTCGATTCTTGGTATTGGGTGATTCTCCTCATCGATCCAACGGTTCAGGGTAACTTTGTTGTCCGCACATTTCCATTTGGTTTTAAGACAGGTACTATAGGGGTGCCCCATAGAGAATTTTCTACCTTAGTGATAATTTTAGTTTTTTCCAATTTTTTTTGTTTTTTTCAATTTTTTTTCAAAATTTGTTTTTTCCAAACAAATCTATAAACAAAACATACAGGTTGAGTAACACTAAAAATAAACTAATCAAGAAAACATTAAATTAAACTATATAACAATCAACATAGANAATAAAGTAAAAGAGTAAGACAGTGTAAAAATAGACAAATATAACTACTGAAACAAGTAGAGTTAATTTACAGGTTGTATCGTAGTGTAGCAGCGTCTTTGTTATCTTGATGGGTGTCATAATCGAGACAAAAGCGCACTGGAATAAAATAATAAACAGTCAGGCTGTCGGCCCTCAGTTCGTAGGTCAGAAACCAAACCCTAGCATTTCAATTCATACTTTGCCTCAAAATAAATGTTCGGAAAGAAAAATGTGATACAGTACAAGACTTAGAATTGTGAATGATGAGGAACTTGTTTACCAATCTGTGGATAAGCCCAATTTCTGGGGCGGAAAGAGCATAAAAAATACGCTTTCAGTGGCCAAATTNTTAGCCAACTGTTACCTAGGTGTTTCCGTTATATTTGTAAGAATCAATCGATATAAGTCTAAAAATAAAAACGTCTTATATTATTTTGGTCTGCTTTAAATTGAAATTAATAGTATAGTAACAATATAATTCAATTCAATAAATGATTTCTTTCTGACTTGGTTTTATTTAATTTTAAACTTAATGTTAAATGATAAATTTAAACAAAAGTCGTTTGCATAGATATTATGTTTGTAGCCGAAAAAGCCTTACAACAAACAGTAACTTACAAACAGCGCCCAGATCCAAAAATATACCCTGCCCAAAAAAATGCCTCCCACCACCCAGTAACGCCTAGTCCTAAAATTTTGAAATAATTCATGCAAATACCTTATTACAAAGCGATGCAAATTACCCCAAAAAATTGATTTAACTTGTTTTCATTACTGATAAAAAACAATGTGACCCCCCGGAGGATCGAACCAGGGACCCTTTAATTTTTTCATTTGATTTTTGGGGCCTTCCGCCAAATTTGTATTTTTTTTTTTTATTTTCTTAAAGAGTAGGATGGGGTATTAAAAAAAAAAAATCATAATATCATAACCATAACGTATATATTTGCTTAATAATCTACGTAACCCTAAAAAGTACTTATGTGTTAAAAGTATAGTGTTTCAGACTGTTCTCTATGCTTGTATATGTATGTACAGCACAGTATTGAACTGAAATGTTTTGTTTCCACACGGCCCGTCTCATCCCCCCCCCCTCTCGTGGGTGGGATTCTGCCATGTGCATATTCTGTTTCTGTCTAGTACATTAATTTCGATCAATATCAGTCCCATTGATTTGTTGCGTGGGTCAATGTGTGTCCCTTAATCTATATTTAGACCTTCAGGCGAAAAAGACACATACATACCTAAGTACACATTTGTCACCTTCCCTGAGCTAATTAAAAAAAATTAGCATGATTAAGAATCATGCTAGGGTGTTTATACATAATTTGAGTAAAATTAATTGAATAAGACTATAGTTTCATGGGAANATTAATACAGGTATGTAAAGAATCACTTTCTACGAATCTAAACAGAGATGTAATGTTTATATTACGTATCAATCGTAGATAAAATATATTTCAGTAGTCAAGTCAGGTGTTTTGTTTTCATGAAACCTACTCCCCCCCCGGTGGCGGTGGCTGCCCCCCTGAAAAAATTAATACTACTTATACATGGCGGAGTAAGAAAAAGCTTAATTAGTGTAGTTAAGGCAAAATTAAAAGAAAAAAAAATATCATCGTAGTGAAAGTCTTGCTTGAATATTGAGATAAAAAGTAATTATAAGTTTATAGTTAAAGAGAAAGGTTGTGGTACGTTGTAGTTCACTACCTACCCGGCATTCAATTAAATATATAAAATTAAATATATAATATAAAATATATCACTTCACTACTCAAAAACTTCTGCTTTTATCGGGTTGAAGTTTGAAACTGTACTTTAGACGATGTGTATGAAGTTTCTTTAAAAACGTAACGTTAGAACGTAAGATATCGGTAAAAACGTTGTTTTCTCTATTTTAAACGGTTAGGTCCGCTCTAATAATTTTAGCGATTTTAACACTTTTGTGTCGCTATTGGTTTTACAATTTATTTAAAAAAGTTGTTTGTCTCATTGAATAGATTACCTAAGTTAAAATTTGGTCCCGTCCTAAAATTCTAATTTTATGTCTGAAGCTTTCTTTTACGCGAGCGTTGTGCGCGAACGCTTGGGCAGATAGCGTTGTCCAACGAACTTGTCCTAGGCATTGGTAAAATGAACATGTATACTAAATTGCAACTATTCGGTAATTTTTTACTCGTTATCGTTTTCGGTGTATTTTGTGACGGTCGTTTTTTTCGGATTTACTCTCAGGCTCTAGACACTAAACTGATAGTTTAGTCTACGCTTCTCTTCCTTACTTACGGGACTGATTTATTTACAAAAATGTTTAGATGATATAGAAATATAAAATAGGTACTAAATATTTTAGAATAATTTAGGTTCTTTTCAGTTTTATGATTGGTATGTTGTATTTTATCTACTCACACTCACGGCAGCAAAATTAAGCATTACTTATCTATTCATAGGCTGGAAAGTACTTGCCTGATTCCTGATTTGTCATTAAAATATTAACAAAACAGGCAGGAAAGTTATTGAAACAGTCAAGGAAATATTTGATTTGCCTAGGCAGGAAAAGTACAGTATTTACCAGTGCGTGTCGTAACAGCTGTTTTTGTTATATGTATTTTAATTTGTGTTTTTTAATTTGTGTTATTTTCATTTAGTTTAATACTTGTTTTATTACAAAGAAATGTTATAATATTAATGTATTAACAGGTTTACTTAAGCGTCCATTTATTATTTATTATCACACTATGCCGATCGGCATCATTCGGCTTGTGCCGATCGGCAAAGTGCCGGGCGGCCTTGCCGACGTGCCGAAAGCCGAACCGAATCCAACCCGAATTGGCTCGGTCCGGATCAAAGAAAACCAAACCGAACCGAACCGAAGTTTATAGTGTGGACGTGCCGATCGGCTTCAGTCGACAGATAGTGCTCATAAAGCGAGACTATTTTCTAGCATGGTGGGGGTACTCATGAGATGGTTCGGCACCGATCGGTGCCGGGTAATGTGGACGCCATGCCGAACCGAACGTGCCGACCGGCACAGGCCGATCGGCCTCATTCGGCATAGTGTGGACGCACCTTAACAAGGCAGCAAAGGAAAAATGTCTGCCTCATGTAATTCATTCCCTGCCACGGCTTCGCCTTGGCAGTTAATTTTCATAGCCTGTCCTCGCCTTCAGCTCGGAGGCTAACCTCATCACTCGTCATTAAAATTTCATTTTGCTGACTAGTCACATAAATAACGCCGAGGGGGATGTTCTGTCCGTCCATCGTTTTTTGTGAGCGCAAACATGTTGCGCAATTTGTAGACTTGGTTTCATTTAAAAATATCGAGTAGAACCAAAGTAATTAACAATTTTATAAAATGTTATTACCCCCCTTAAAAAATTAAAGATGGTGGACGCACTATAAAGTTTTTGGAGGCTTATATTGGCTAAACGGTAAGTCGTATCGACTTTGGGCCTATGACTTTTTGTCGTACATTCATCGGTTCTACCTTAAACAGAGCTAAATTTGATTTCTTGTAAAAAAACAATTGACTGAACCTTTATGGCGTCCACAATTGTTGATCTGACCAAAAACCACTTGTGTGGTAAAAAAACACCCCGCCAAGTCTGTGGTCCAAAAAAGTTGTGAAATCAACTTTCTATCCCGCCAAGTGATGTTGGCACTTTCTCCTGNAATTTTAAAATGTCAATAATATCAAAAGAAAGGATGAGTTCGTTGGCCAGAATTTTTGGAGTTCATTTAGGGGTCAAATATCATCGACTGTGTTTTTCTCCAATGTGTGAAAGCGACGAATATTATGTATTTTTATATTAAGCTCTGCTTTCATTCTTTTTCACTTAATAATTCTTGCAACCTCTTTGTATACGTCTAAATTTAGTTTGTTATTTGGTTTGTAGATTATCTGAAGAAGGCTGCATTAGAACAGCCGAAACCGGTCAATTGTAATAAATACAATTATTTTGTGTGAAGACGTTGTTTGGTTATTGATCTACACCTCTTCTATAGGGGTCAAATGTTTACAATTTAGAATTTAGGGTCAAAAACAGCATAAAAACGTGATTTTACATTTTACCCCTCTTTTATATGAAAATATGATAAAAGTGCACAAAACAATATTACTGTACTCTTAAAGAGCTTTCCAACGATGTGCATATTGAAGTGTAAATACTATTTTGACTTTTGTACCCGTTCCCGTGTGTACCCAAATATTTTTTTTTCACCCATCCAAATTCTAAACCAAAATTTTTCTATATTATCATAAGCCAATAATACGCAGATTTCTTTGAAAATTCGCTCATTAAGTCATGGTGCATGACTGGACTTTTTTATTATACCTTTTTTCGTAAATTTATTAAATACTACAATACTTAGTTTCTTTTGGCTATTTTTT
>KZ652791.1:127184-141274 GCA_001010745.2 Gerris buenoi | reverse complement strand
CGAAGGGATATTTATTCCAATGTACCTTGGGACAAAGGAATATCACACTTGTGTATATAGGCACTGATGATGGCCTTTTGAAGGCTGAAAGCTGCTTTGTGAAATAAACCAGTTTAAATTTACGTGGAGAGACAATTTTGTCATTCCTATAAGATGAACTCCATAGACGCTCCTATATCTAACTTATTCCAATAAAGTCCTTTATAACTTTATTTAGCATCTCTAGGTATCTTCACCATATTAACCTTCAGCTATTAACTTACATGCCAAAATTTGGAATCCCCCAAATTAAGAAACACAATTTGCTTTTGTGGTTCAAGAGTCATTATTAAATACATCGATATCTTATCAACAACTCTAGCAAAGAGTGTTAATAAGTTGGTGTTATAAAACAGTGGGTTTATAAAAGCAAACTAAACTTGCAAGCTAAACTTGCAAGAGAAGCTGCATGCTGCTGCTGCTATTAGTTTATGCTGCACAAAAAAGATAAATAATTAAAATAAACAAGTTTCTTAATTTAATTTAAACACTAATATTTTGATTTAGTTTTATTTGTTTGTCTTTATTATTTTGGTTGGTACTAATCTTTAAATAATTACTATAGGTATTCAGTTTGGAATTATGGAAATTACACCACACCGTCTGCGATGTTAAGAATCACAGGAGAAGCCTTTGATATATCTACGCAGCTCACCTCCAAGTTTACCGACTCTATTGCCAGGAAATTCTAAGGTATTTAAAGATAATTATTTTATTATCTAAATTGTTATTTTTTAATTGGCGTAAAGGCATCTTATATTTTTATTGTGCTTTAATCGTTTAGTATAGTTTTTGAGTTTATTCATTCTCCTTTTGGCTAGTATACCTTTTTTTTTTTTGACTAAATTAAGTAAGAGCATGAGAATAATAAATAAGAAAACGTGTTGTTTTATAATGCGAGAATTGATAATAGGCTGGTTTTAATGATGCAGTTGGCCACAGGTGAAAAGATCCAGAGGGACTTATATCTCTCAGCCTAGTTCTAACCCGTGCTACCTCAACAGACCCTGGATGGCTCCATGCCACGTCCAAAGAGGGTGCGAGGGCGGCCTTAACGTAGAGACATTTAACCTTGTAACTAAGCCATAGTTGGCAGCACTGTTTTCCCCCCTCTTTGGACAGCCGCCCCTCAGGGGGAGGGAGGGGGAGCTGCCCCCGAACCAGTCCAGTCCCGCTGCGAACTTCCTCCCTGCAGACATCGCGCGCTAACTGTCCCCCACCCTCTTATCCACCCCTACACTACTGACTAGTGCAAAACTAACTTCACTATCCGTTCAAAAAAGGGATTTTATTTTTTTTTTAAACAAAGAAAAGCGTTTTTTTTTTCAACCAAAATCAAATCGCAGTGAGAAAACCGATAAAGATACGAAAAAATAAGAAGATAATCTGAAAAAGGAATTGGCACTGATAAAAGATGGACATGTGAGTAAAATATGAATTTAATTAGCATAGTTTTAGGATAATATTGATTTTTTTCTGAATTTTGGTTTTATTATGATAAATAGTTCAAATAAATTGACAGCTTACAATTAAATGTAGTCCTTATATAAATTATAAAATACTTTCCCCTCCAAAATGTAGTATTATAAATTAATGTAAAATTATCTCTATTCATTAATGTATTTTTTAAATATTTATTCTCATATTGACTTAAATGAATTACAATAATCTTTAACATTGTTTAAACTTAAATCTTTACTCTTAAATTAATACATGACTCATAAACGTACAATGTAAACAAATGCGTATAAACAATATTTAATACACACGGAAATACATTATCACTTACAATCTACGAAATAAATAAGTACTAAATATACGCACTTAAACAGTAACTTACAAACAGCGCCCAGATATGTCTTAGAATATCCCATTCATTTATTACCATTTTCCATAGCATGACCTAAATTTAAACATAAACATATTTTATTANCCCAAGAAAAAAAGCCGCCCCCCCCCCAGAGAACTCACCCAACGCTTCCCGCCGTGCGAACTACCCCAAAATTATTTTTGTAACAATTTAGTGATTCCTATATAAAAAAAAGTTTTGTCCTATAAAACATAATATAATATACTTATGTTTTATAGTTTGTACATGTTTAATTTTATATTATTTAAATAATATTTCACTACTATTTACTATTTCTGGGCTAAAACCAAATTAAATCAAACACCAATTTCTTAGGATAAAGAAGGTATTGAATGAAAAAAAAAAAAAAAATCAAGCACACAGCATTATTTTATATACAAGCTAAATTTTACAATTATCCATACATTGACAGTAACTTTTTTTGTCGGAAAACTAAAATTAAAGTAGTTTTAAAATAATTACAGAAAATTAAAAAAAAGTAATAATAATAGAGGTTATGTGCGATCTTTTTTNTTATGAATAAAATCAATCGATTTTGATTTATAATAGGAAAAGTATTGGAAGTGATCGGAAAAAAATATGGAATTGTCGGAAAAAAAAAAATTATAATAATTTCACTTTTAAACCCCGATACTTTACTTGGTTACGAGAGAAGTAGAGAGTTCATCTAATAATTCACGATCAATAGGACATACAGAGTAAATGTTATCTGTTTACTATCAAATTCTATTAAAATCATACTAGAACATTATTCCATTGATAATACTTCATTTAATTATCGAATTCTAACTTTATTAATAGGGAATATTTTAATAGAGTAGAATTGAAATGGAGTGTATATCAACATATATAATGGAGATATCAATAGTAATACAAAAAAAAAACTCTATTCCACAAAATCATCAATATAATCATTTGATGATATTATATGATCATTGTAGGCTCTATGATTAAAGTTTTATGATAAGGCCTACAATGATCATATAATGAACATAAAATAATCATAAGTAATTATCAATTAATAATCGACAGAAGTAATTGAAATAACAACAATTGGAATTAGGTATACAAAACATGAAAAAATTGTTTTTTTCACCTTAGTTAATTTCTAATGCTTTATCAAGTATTTATTGTTCATTTAAAATAATTTATCAAATATTTATTGTTCATTTCTAATAATTTATCAAGTATTTATTATTCTAATATTTACATATATAAAAGAAATATATAGTACGTATACCCAGATTAAAACCTAAAGATACTACAATACTATACTTAAGCAGAGAAAATATATTTTGTTAGAAGTAGAAAATAGGTTAAGAGAGGTGAATAAAAGTTAAACATTAGATTTATTTTAATCGTTTTCAAATCAAGGCTGGACTATGCTTTAAATAATGAAGGACCAGAAAAATTACTAAAACTCAGTTATTAAATTTTAATAAATTTAATTGTTTCCTTGGTGAAAACCATTCAGAATTAAACAATTTTTGAAATTAACATTTTCGTTTAATAAATATAATATATAAACGGTAGGCAGTTTTGCTTTTTAAATTTACATTACTTAATAAATTTGACACCTAGAAGTAAATTAAATTTTAGTCAAATATAAATTAAGGATACCATGTTAGATAAGAAAAATTTTTTATCAATTTTTTTATTTTACACGGTTATCCATTTTAAATATTAAGATTTATCCTTAATATTATACTTAATTTCAATAATAAATTGTGTACTTTCGGTATCAAAATGTATTTGGTAATTTAAATTATAAAAAAACTACAACACTTAATTTTAAAAAATACTCAATTACTTAAGTAAAATTATGAATAAAATCAATCGATTTTGATTTATAATAGGAAAAGTATTGGAAGTGATCGGAAAAAAATATGGAATTGTCGGAAAAAAAAAAATTATAATAATTTCACTTTTAAACCCCGATACTTTACTTGGTTACGAGATAAGTAGAGAGTTCATCTAATAATTCACGATCAATAGGACATACAGAGTAAATGTTATCTGTTTACTATCAAATTCTATTAAAATCATACTAGAACATTATTCCATTGATAATACTTCATTTAATTATCGAATTCTAACTTTATTAATAGGGAATATTTTAATAGAGTAGAATTGAAATGGAGTGTATATCAACATATATAATGGAGATATCAATAGTAATACAAAAAAAACTCTATTCCACAAAATCATCAATATAATCATTTGATGATATTATATGATCATTGTAGGCTCTATGATTAAAGTTTTATGATAAGGCCTACAATGATCATATAATGAACATAAAATAGTCATAAGTAATTATCAATTAATAATCGACAGAAGTAATTGAAATAACAACAATTGGAATTAGGTATACAAAACATGAAAAAATTGTTTTTTTCACCTTAGTTAATTTCTAATGCTTTATCAAGTATTTATTGTTCATTTAAAATAATTTATCAAATATTTATTGTTCATTTCTAATAATTTATCAAGTATTTATTATTCATTTTAATCACTGATGATGGCCAAAATGTCCAAATCCGGCTCTAACAAAAAAAAAAAATTATTAATTTGCAAAAATGCGTTTATTTTTGTCTTATTGAATACGAAAATTCATTCAATGAAGCCAATTGTTTATTACAATTAATTATGACTAGTTTTTATTTTTGTTAACAAATTTCATATAGATTGTGTAATTATTTAACTATAATAGCTATTTGCAATTGATTTTATGAATTCTAAGTATTATCTATTGCAATGAGTTCATACTAATTATTATTTACCTCTTAAGTTTTTCCTTTAACTATCACTACGTTTTTTTTTAATTGTAATTATATAATTGTAAGAGGTCTATTAATTTCGCAATATTAGATTAAACCATAACCGTATATTATCCGTGGCAGTTTGATAACAAAACAAAGTATTTGGGGGGGGGGGGGGGGGGGGGGGGGGTCGGTAGTGGCTATTGACTTTATCTATTTAGCCAACAGTTACCTAGGTGTTTCCGTTATATTTGTAAGAATCAATCGATATAAGTCTAAAAATAAAAACGTCTTATATTATTTTGGTCTGCTTTAAATTGAAATTAATAGTATAGTAACAATATAATTCAATTCAATAAATGATTTCTTTCTGACTTGGTTTTATTTAATTTTAAACTTAATGTTAAATGATAAATTTAAACAAAAGTCGTTTGCATAGATATTATGTTTGTAGCCGAAAAAGCCTTACAACTACATATAGAGAAATAAAAATAGTTTAAGAAGTTATATCACAGCTTAAGTGTATCTCAGACCCACGCCATAACTAGTCTCGTGAATAATAAACGAATTAAGACGTTTATTTGCTACAAAAATAAACAAACAATATGATTTTTTTTTAAATTTAAATAGGAAGTTTTACTAGATAGTTTATTTTTTTATATTACTAATGTGGCACTTTTTTAGACTGTTAATCCCCTTATAAAAAAAAGAAGTAAGTAACAATATAAAGAATAAGGGGAGTAACTATCTAATGAAGTGCCACCAATGCTTTGGAAAAAGCGTGCAGTTTAATTACAATTTTATTCAGAATCTCTGCATGTTCAAATTTGTATCCATTTGGCTTGATGTTCTTTTTCTGCGGTTTAATTTTTCATGTTATAATTTTTATGTCCCAATCGAAACCAATATTAGGTCATTGCAGAAAGCTAGGGTTACTATATTATATAAATATCTATTAATGCTTATTAATCAGAAGTTTTTCCTTATCATTTTATGATAAACCAAAGTTGTTATTTATGTATAAATTTCACAAAGTGAAGGGTTTAAAAAGAAACTTAAACAAAAAATAATTGCAAGATAAAAATAACTTTTTATATACTACGTTTTTAAATTTTCTGCCATAAATCATTAATTCGAAACCTGTCAAAATGAAGATTGTAAATATGGGACATATTAAAACAAATAAAATAATTTGCGGATTTTTTCCGAACTAATTTTCTATACAGCACAATTTGCTGAAAACGAATTAAATTTTGCTGAAAGATGGCTAAAAGTATTAAAATAATGCATTGTCATAGTGTTCTGAGCTCTACTGAAAGTTTCAAATGTCTACCTACTCGGGAAGTTAGTTAAAAATCAATTGCAAGATTTGTTCTAGAGAAACAAACAAACAAGAAAGCAAGCATATAAAAACAAGCAATAAAAACCTAGTAATAAAAATATTTGTTAAGTAAATAAAGAAATTTATTGTTTTTTTTTTTTAAATTTGGCCATAAGTCATTAGTTATTCTTATAGCCATTAATTTTCATTGATACCAACCTCTACTTTTTCGAAGACAATTCGGAATTAGAAATCTTAAAATAAACTTACATAAGAATTTATATAATATTTTAAGACGAAAAAATATAAAATATCTCATACTTTAAACAAAAAATTTAACAATATTTTGCAAAGAAAAATAAAATAATAAATATTTTCTAAAGAAATCTCCCTTTGACTGAAGTCATCAAGATGACTCTGAACTCAATCGAGTTGGGATACGACTCTTATGTTTCCTAATAAATAATATTCGCATACTACATCAATATTGTAGGATGTCTCTTCGACCCTTAAGAGCAGCTGACGACCTCGATTCTCCTTGTATTATGTCTATTATTATCTATTAGTGCATATCTCATCAATCATAGAGCAAACATCTACATATGTTATGCTAGTCCAATACACTAGCATAAATATGCACAGAACTGTTCAATCACAGTTTTAATCAAGTTGACTCGTAGACACAAGATTAAATGTGCAAATAAGGCCAATGAATATTCAAGGGACAATGATTATGGAAGATGGACATTCTAAATCGGAGGGAGCTTTACATGAAATAATCTCAGCTTTTAGATTTTTATTAATCTTGAGATAGACAAATAGAAGAAAAGTGAACAAATAAATTAGAGACTGAGAAAAAAAAAAAACTATGATGAAACATTCATTACATGTTGGAGAATTGGAAATTATATTGTTAATTTTGCAGTCAATAGTTTAGTAATGCGCCTCTCAAACTTAATGATTTGCCCTTTATCTCAAAAGGAGGCGTTTTCTATAACTGATTTAACAGTCTGCTCAGATAATACTCGTTATGTAAACGTATCCAGTAGTGTGCGGCAAAGTAGTAAATAATGGTACACATTTCATTAGACTGTACAAAGCAACTAGACATAACGCAGTAGTCAGTGGTGTAGTAATTTAGAATGGTTTAGTGAAAAGTGACGTTATAGCATAACGTTAAGGTATCTTAAATCAAATTAGTGGATTGGTCCCTACCCTCAGACCCTCAGTCTACAATTCGGTATAGTATAGTATAGTATTCGGTATAGCGGGTATAGTTCGGAGGTAGGTGGTTCTTATGTTCTTGCAAAAAGATCATTTTTGTAATTGGTGCCATCCTCCTTTTTTGCTGACCATGAAGTCTTAAACCTAATACCTCTTTTTGAAGTTTGAATGGATAGATGAATACCCAAGATCCAAAATGACATTTTGCTTCAGAGCTTACCGAAGGTAACGGAAGCATTGTGTTCACTTTTGAGACCGAAAAAGTTTTATGTCTCCGATTTTAAAAATTCCAAGACAGAAATCCGTTTTAGACATCAGGGAACATTTTTGGTTCTGTGTCTGTCGGCCTGCGTGTCCGCGAATCATGAAACGTGCAACGATAACTTGAGTAAATGAGGACCGATTTTGATCAAATTTGGTGGACATGTTCATTTTACCAATGCCCAAGACGAGTTCGTTGGACAGCGTTATCCGTTCAAGCGTTCACGCTTCTACACTTGCGTGAACGTGAACATCAAATTTAAAATTGTAATTTTAGATCGGGAAGAAATCAAACTTCGCATCTATGCAATGAGACAAACATTTTTTTCATTTCAATTTTTTAGTAAAACCAACAGCAACACCACTATGGTGTGTTAAAGATCGCTAAAAACTGATAATAGTTTTTATACAATAAACATATAACAATAAAGTAATATAGCGTTAATGTTAATATAACAATAAAGTACACGCTAGGATGCGAGGAAGCTATGTGCCACACTAATTGGCAGCCTATTTTTATTATTAGAATTACTTATAATATTATTATTTGGTTTAGATTATATAGGTTAGTAGGAACAATTTCCTAACAACAACATTTGGGCTGATGGTCGAAATTATTATGGGATCATCTGTTGGCTGCTTCCAACAAAACATTCAAATAGTAATTTCGTAGCTATAGTTAGTTAAAACAACAAAACTAATTTTTTTCACAAGCGAAAGGAAGCAATGGGCGCAGAAGGTTGAAGTATGTATGGGACCAAAAATTCGCTGCTTCGGAACAAGACTGTCACAACTCAAAAAATGTGAGTTTCGGGAAATCATGTTTTAAAGTCACTGATGTGGCTCTTCACTTTTGATTATATAGAAAACTGATAGCGTAACAAGCTTTTACACGGTTATTACAATATACCTTTAAGTAAATTTTTCCTAGCTTCCACCATCAATACAGCCATTAAACCCCTTAAGGGCTAAGGGCTTTGACTAGTGTCGATTTTTCTTAAAAACTTTTGATCCATGTTCTGATTTGTGACAGTATTGCAGGAAATTGTATGCTCTAAAAACACACAGAGAGGCTTTAGTTTTTAACTTTTATTTTTATTAAAGTTCTAAAATACACATCACCACGTTTCTGAGACAAGAGTGGCATAATTTAAAATGTGACAGTGTTACCGAAAAACAGCATGAAGCCACCTCAATCACTGAGGCACGATCAAACTGTCACTTCTACAATGTGACAGTATTGAGAAAAAATGCTATACATTTTTGTACAATGGAAGACCGACACATCTGCTCTCTGGTGGTCATCATTAAAAGTTACAATTGTGACACTCTTTTACAAAAAAGTATACCATATTTCCATTCTAATTTTAAGTTTAGTGCGATTTCGATATTTTTTTTGAGTTGTGACAGTCTTGCTCTAAGCTAGTGAATTGTTCTTTATAACGCTTAAAATGCTTCCGTTACCTTTGCTAAGCCCAGAAACAAAACTTTCCACTGTTAATGGATAAGGATTAGAAGTACCGGTGAAATTCAACCTATTTGAATCAAAGATAACGAAGATGCAGTCAAAACTTTTACAAGGTTAATAAGCAATAGTAAGTAGGTGTTTTTGCTTCCGAGATCACCGAAGGTAACAAAAGCTATGTTTCCGTTCTGAAAACAAGTATGTATAATTATGTCTTAGATGGGAGCCAGCGTGTCCGAGCCCAGCTATCAATAAGTCAAGACGACTCGAAGTCGTGGGTCAGATCCCGTGCCATGATACTCTGAATTGCATCTATAAATCGCGGGCGGAGCAGGGCGGGGGACCCCCCTATGGGGCACTCTTCCCCACACTCTGACGCATGCTTATATAACTTACTAATGACCACACCATACTTGCTTCGGCGATACAATGTACAGAAGTATGATGTGTGAACTCTCCACCACGGGGCGTAACATTAGCCTAAAAGATGGCCTAATTGCTAGGTTCGAACAAGTGGTTCGTCCTACCCGTCTAGTAGGAAGTACTAGATTACTAATATCTCACCGATTACCAAAAATCAAAGATAGAAATCCGTTTCAGGGAACATTTTTGGTTTCGTGTATGTCTGTCCTAAATGTTAAAACTAATGGTCTAATTGTATTGAATTTGGTTGAACAAGTGGTAGGCCACCTATGGCCTACCACTTGTTCTCATATTAATTTTGACCCTCATTACCCATAACTTTAAATAAATTCGTTTACTAACTAGTTAATTTCCTTATAAACTCATTAATAATCTCAAGAAGTGTGTGTCTTTAAAAAATGTTATCACAAACTTTTAACAGTCTCTGATTGAGATTTGTCCTTTTAGTCTTTAGATATCGTACATCCAAAATATTGATTGTTTGGAGTTAAAAGGGATTAAGTAGCAACATTTTGAAGTATTGCATCAGGATCCCATAATTTTGATTGAAGGTGATTTCCATTGTGGGCTCGGTTACTTTATTAAGCAAAGGGGTTTTGGGTCAATAATGCCTGCTAACCTAGTGCTTGCACGTGGCCTACACCAACCAACCATCTAAACCCTACTTCCCTCCAGTTCTCTCCCCTCTTATTGGTCCAATACAACTCCATGCTTTTATCTCAATCTCACCTCGCTATAGTTGATCCTACATTTAATTTAATTTTTTTTTTTTACTTTCCTCGTGTACGGCCTATGATAGAAAATGTTGGCAGGTGTTTAAAATTATTGGGATGTTATTGGGAATAAAATAGGAATAGGTTCTGACAACTTCCAATAGTCAATTAATCAATTCGGTAGTAAAAATGCTCGCCAATTTTAAGATGTTTTCCATTTCTAATTTGCATTATAAAATACTGCATATCTTGCATGCTAACAATATAATAGTTATTCGCATTTTGCGATTGATGTATTGAGGCTTCTATAGAGAAAGTCCTTAGAGAAACGATATTGGAGAGACTGACGTAATATTTATACAAGCTATATATTTATGGTTTCAATAAGACTATTCATTTCACTAATATTGAATTACTTGAAGTGAATCCATAGTTTGCACAAGAGCGTCTCATTTTTTTTATCGACTTTGTCTATAAACTAATATTGTTGTATCGATCACGTTTTTGTGGACTTACTCCAACTAAATTATAATAAAAATTAAACATTAACTCTTCATTTTTTTTTATAACAGAAAACAACAATATTTTATGTCATTAATTGGGTGTTGTAAATTAATTTATGATGGCTAAAAATTTAAATATTTGACTTTGCGGATCAGATCACAACACTATAGGTAGAATATAGTTGCTAAATATAATAAGGCGCGATTCACGTAAGTACGTGTAGCGATAGTCGCCCGATATATTGGCCGTCATTTTGGAAATAATAAGTAGTTGAAAACTTCAAAAAGTGTACAGTTGTCACAAATTCCGTGATGCACCTGTGTGCCGAATTTCATGTTCCTAGCTGTTGTAGTTTTTGAATTGAAACATGCTAACAGACAGAAAGAAAGAAAGACAGACAGACAGAACCGTTATATAAGGTTTCTTTTCGTACTTCGTACAGAAACCTGAACTAAAATACATTATTCTTTAATTTAAATTAATTTATTCAGACAAGTAATATAATAAATCATTCATTTATTCTCTATCTATATTAACACACTGATGATGAAAAATAGAGGGTTCGGAACTGTTTTGTTATAATAATAAACCGATACAACTACATATTCGATTATAAATTTTAACATGGTCATAATTTTTATAACATATGATGCTCCTCTTAACGTTATATACTAAAAAAGAAGCTATTCCATGTTGAGCATAACAAACTATGTATTTTTATTTTATAATTTACAAACACAAGTAAAATTGAATTTTATTTCACAACATTTATTGTGGAAATGTAGAATTAAAGGTGGCCATACACGAAAAGGATGTCCTCAAGAAAATTCTCAAGGAGAAAGCCTCTGGCAGATCCTTAGGGATTTTCTCTTCCAAACCCTCACCTTTCCCAATAAAAATTTCAAATATCCTCGAGGCCGACTCTAATCAACTTAATACATACCGCATCTGAATATGTAGTTCTGGTCTCTAGTTGGAAAAACATTTTTTTTTTGAGGGGGATTTCTTGGATTGCCCTCCAATGTTAGTGAATTATAAAATAAAATTAGGTTATTGTATTAGCAGGCATGGTAGGAGTGTGAAGTGGCTAATTTAACATTTTACTATTATAGATTGTACTATTAAAAGACTAGGTTCAGCGTAGCTTCATCTACAAAATCTCAGGGTGGTTAATCCTAATTTCTTTGAACCAAAAAAAATTAAATATAAATGATTTTTTACCCCTCGGTCCATTGTTTTGATATTTATACCGAGCTTACCGAAGGTAACGGAAGCTATTTGTTTGTTCTGAAGAATGAAAATATTTTGTCTCCAATTTCAAAAATTCCAAGACAGAAAACCGTTTCAGACATCAGGGGACTTTTTGGTTCCGTGTCTGTCTGTCTGTCGCTCAATTTTTGCGAACCAACATATCTTAAAAACTGCTGGTTCGATTTTAATGAAATTTCTATGGAAGAATATTTGTTTGTATAAATCTTTTTTCAACTCGATGAATTTAACAATAAGTCATACATATCCATTTGAATGAACATGGACATGTATTATTTATTTATATGGACATGTATTTATTTGCATGCGTATGCGTATTCCATTATGGATGTAGCTCAATTGATAGAAATAGGGTTTTTGAGTTTTCAACCTAGCTCTGCTAGTTGAAATTCCATGGCAGCTTCAGCACTATTGAGGCTCTTTCGCTTCTCTAAACATGTTTACACTTCATTTACATTTTCCGATAATCAAGTAGGTCTTGGGAGAGCGTTTTCACCGGCACGAAGCACCGTATAATGCCAATGATCCCAACTCGTTTCATCATAAAGCCTTCATCTCATCGAAATTGAATTTTACCAATAATGAACCTTTAATCGTTTTAGCTAAAATTTAGCATCAGCCATTTTGAAGAAAGCACCTATTGAGAAACAAAATATCACTATTTTTTCAAACTCAAATGAATCCAACAATTTTCTCAATTATAAAAAAATCGATCAAAAGAAAATCTTTTTATACATTTTTTAGGTTTCTGTACTAAGTACAAAAAGAAACCTTACATAAAGGCTTTGTCTGTCTGTCCGTTGGCATGTTTCAATTCAAAATATAGCTAGGAACATGAAATTTGGCACACAGGTGCATCCAGGGGCGTAGCGGAACATTTCGGGGCCCCCCGCAAGTTGACGAAGTGGGGCCCTAAACATATGCGTATATACACACATACACACACACCACTATCATATTTCCTTTGCAACATTATTAAAACGAGGAAAGAAAGAAGTGAATGAAGGTAAAATTTAGTTCAGCGCGAAGCGAACAGCGTTTGAAGATAAACAATATTGAAATTAAGCTAAAGGAATAACAGGTGATCTATTTCTTATCTGTGGTTTTTGGAAAAAGTCGGGAGTTGGTTTGCACAATGAAAGAAAAAGAGTTTAATAAAATTAGGGAAAATAGCAGCAATCCAGGTATGATAATAATGAGATTTCTTTAAATCTTTCCTAGAATAAAACATAAAGGAATAAGCCGCCGTTTTTCAACTGGAATCCGAGGTGTGATCCTACAGAAAGTTAATCTTTCTAAATAAATTTAAAAATGTGCTATACTAATTATTATCTGGGGGCACGGCAGTGCCCCCACCAAGTCGAAGCCGTACCATCCTTTACTGGAACCAACTCACGGCAATTTGGACCCCCCTCTATTGTCCCATTAAAAATACTTAGATGTATAAAACTAATTTTAATTTAAATTTCATAAAGAACAGAACCGAAAATAAAAATGTCACACCTCTACCCATAGTAAGTAGTTAGTAAGATATATGAGCTCAAAGTTTTGTTATTTCGTCACTCACTTACTCACTCACTCATCATAATTTTAAGGCACTTCTAACAATCCTAGAAACTTGAAATTTTGTATATAGGTAGAGTTTATTGTACAAATAAAGAAAAAATTAAAAAAAATCCGAAAAAAATCTGGTTTTTTGTTCCTTTAAAGGCTAATAAAAACACCGCATATTCAAAATATTGCAAAAAATTTAAAAATTGTAAACAGCGCCACTAGAGCTACCTAGTGGATAATTTTGAAATTGAAAAGTGATTTTGAGAACATTTGTTTAGTTTGATTTGACAGTATTGATTAACTGTTATCTTAAAGTGCAAATATATTTACTCCAGATAATATTATTTAGTTAAATTTGAGCACTCAGCGATAAAGTAGTTTTATACGAAAGATTGACAAAGAAAGAAAAAAGGCCCAAGAACGATAAAACGTTGTATATAAGTTAATCTTTTAGCGCCTTTTCTTTTAAAAATATGTGGTTGGCTAAGTTAGTCAGCGAGGTATGGTTTGGCAATAAGCATTTGAAAAAAAACAAGCCGGTGATGAGCGGTCATGTACCATCCATTTTGGTTGTCAATGTGATTTTCATGATCCTGAGTACAAAATTAGTTAGCATACAATTATAATGTTGATGGTAGTCTGTCACTTGACAGCTTAGTTATTCAAATATTATTCTAAATCAAAG
>KZ652791.1:106474-122827 GCA_001010745.2 Gerris buenoi | reverse complement strand
ATATATGCTTTTTTAAATTTTGCATTCCTTATTGGTTAATAAAAAATCAAAATATACCCAAAAAATTTCCCTACCCCCTATAGATCGTCTGGTGCTATAATTTCGAAATAATCCATTCTAATAACTTATTGTGGGGCGATGAAAATTCTGGGAGTTCATCCCAATTTTTCAAAAATTGTCAATTTTGGATGCGAAAAAGTGTAGTGCGCCCAAATTTTTTTTTTTAAATTTTGAGTTGGTATCAAATGAATGCTGCTGAAGAGTAGGACACAAATATATTATATTCTTTTGTAAATTTTACATTCCTTATTGGTTAAATAAATCAAAATATACCCAAAAAACATTCCCCCCTTCCCCCAACCACTATAATTCGGCTGGTGCTAAAATTTTGAAATAATTCATGGTTATACCTTATGGTGGGGCGATTAAAAGTTCCTGAAAAATGTAATTTATCTTGACTTTATTACAGATAAAAAACTGTGACCCTCGGGGGGATCGAACCCGGGACCCTTGAGATCGAAGACAAAAAATCATAAATACATAACGGGTATGCTTACTCTTCTACAAAACCCTAAAAAGTACTTGTGCTCAAGTACTTCCCTGTGATTTTTTTAAGTACATCGTATATGGGGTAGGTGGGGGAGGGTGTTCTGGCCGCACGCTCGACAAGCGCCCGTCTCAACAGATAAGCGCCTATTTCAAAACTCGCAGCAAGTGATCAAAACCATTTTCTTCATTTTCTATTTTGTTTAGACAAAGGAAAGAGGGCTTTAAGCACTGTCATGTAGGTATTATATTTTTTCAGTTATTTAAGTTTCGGAATTTGTCAGTTGCTAACTAACCACATCCTCAAAAAATCGTAAGGCTAAGCAAAAAACTTTTTTTCTTTACTTCTGAGGCACCTGGCCGGCGCGGCGCCCCCTGGGCCTTGGCGCCTGGAGCGGCCGCTCCGTTCGCCTTATAGTAGGGCCGGCCCTGGGTCTTTCCAGTAGTGGTGGTCGGACTTCAAATCCGTAAAGTTTAATGTTGATAAATAAGATGTTTTAACAGAATTTGCCAATCACGTAAGAGTAGAAAATTACAATATAACTGTTGATAATATAGAAATACTACAGATAAAGAAATAATAACTAGAAAAAGAGAATATTTCGAAGCAACTCAAATATCATTATATATGTACTATGAATGAATACTTATGTATGATTCAGGTTATTATAATAAATCAAAAATGAGAGAAAAAAAAATTAATATTAATGATCAAATAGCTTAATAAATTAATAATTAATTAATATAATTAATTTGGATGTTTCGTCAAGAAAATTATGGATATTAAAAAAAAATATGAAGTAATTACAGTTATTAAATAAGTTAGACATTTTTTAGAAAACAATTGTCCTTAGTAGAACCGACATTTATCTCAGTATAATTTAAAAAATACGTGATATATCAATTTTTGTGCTTGATAAAACAATGTTTAGATAGATTATAAGACTATTAGATAAGTTTGTAACTGGTGAACAGTAGATATGTAAACGTGGTTTATATTAACTCCTTATAAAATAATTGTTAAAAGACTAATTTATATAATAGAAAAAGCTTACAATATCACAACCTTATTCAGATAAAAGGCATTGTTTTGATAATTTTTAAATGTTTATTCTTTCATTTAAAAGTTGTTTTTGCTTTTGNCCGAAGGTAACGGAAGCTATTTGTTTGTTCTGAAGAATGAAAATATTTTGTCTCCAATTTCAAAAATTCCAAGACAGAAAACCGTTTCAGACATCAGGGGACTTTTTGGTTCCGTGTCTGTCTGTCTGTCGCTCAATTTTTGCGAACCAACATATCTTAAAAACTGCTGGTTCGATTTTAATGAAATTTCTATGGAAGAATATTTGTTTGTATAAATCTTTTTTCAACTCGATGAATTTAACAATAAGTCATACATATCCATTTGAATGAACATGGACATGTATTATTTATTTATATGGACATGTATTTATTTGCATGCGTATGCGTATTCCATTATGGATGTAGCTCAATTGATAGAAATAGGGTTTTTGAGTTTTCAACCTAGCTCTGCTAGTTGAAATTCCATGGCAGCTTCAGCACTATTGAGGCTCTTTCGCTTCTCTAAACATGTTTACACTTCATTTACATTTTCCGATAATCAAGTAGGTCTTGGGAGAGCGTTTTCACCGGCACGAAGCACCGTATAATGCCAATGATCCCAACTCGTTTCATCATAAAGCCTTCATCTCATCGAAATTGAATTTTACCAATAATGAACCTTTAATCGTTTTAGCTAAAATTTAGCATCAGCCATTTTGAAGAAAGCACCTATTGAGAAACAAAATATCACTATTTTTTCAAACTCAAATGAATCCAACAATTTTCTCAATTATAAAAAAATCGATCAAAAGAAAATCTTTTTATACATTTTTTAGGTTTCTGTACTAAGTACAAAAAGAAACCTTACATAAAGGCTTTGTCTGTCTGTCCGTTGGCATGTTTCAATTCAAAATATAGCTAGGAACATGAAATTTGGCACACAGGTGCATCCAGGGGCGTAGCGGAACATTTCGGGGCCCCCGCAAGTTGACGAAGTGGGGCCCTAAACATATGCGTATATACACACACACACACCACTATCATATTTCCTTTGCAACATTATTAAAACGAGGAAAGAAAGAAGTGAATGAAGGTAAAATTTAGTTCAGCGCGAAGCGAACAGCGTTTGAAGATAAACAATATTGAAATTAAGCTAAAGGAATAACAGGTGATCTATTTCTTATCTGTGGTTTTTGGAAAAAGTCGGGAGTTGGTTTGCACAATGAAAGAAAAAGAGTTTAATAAAATTAGGGAAAATAGCAGCAATCCAGGTATGATAATAATGAGATTTCTTTAAATCTTTCCTAGAATAAAACATAAAGGAATAAGCCGCCGTTTTTCAACTGGAATCCGAGGTGTGATCCTACAGAAAGTTAATCTTTCTAAATAAATTTAAAAATGTGCTATACTAATTATTATCTGGGGGCACGGCAGTGCCCCCACCAAGTCGAAGCCGTACCATCCTTTACTGGAACCAACTCACGGCAATTTGGACCCCCCTCTATTGTCCCATTAAAAATACTTAGATGTATAAAACTAATTTTAATTTAAATTTCATAAAGAACAGAACCGAAAATAAAAATGTCACACCTCTACCCATAGTAAGTAGTTAGTAAGATATATGAGCTCAAAGTTTTGTTATTTCGTCACTCACTTACTCACTCACTCATCATAATTTTAAGGCACTTCTAACAATCCTAGAAACTTGAAATTTTGTATATAGGTAGAGTTTATTGTACAAATAAAGAAAAAATTAAAAAAAATCCGAAAAAAATCTGGTTTTTTGTTCCTTTAAAGGCTAATAAAAACACCGCATATTCAAAATATTGCAAAAAATTTAAAAATTGTAAACAGCGCCACTAGAGCTACCTAGTGGATAATTTTGAAATTGAAAAGTGATTTTGAGAACATTTGTTTAGTTTGATTTGACAGTATTGATTAACTGTTATCTTAAAGTGCAAATATATTTACTCCAGATAATATTATTTAGTTAAATTTGAGCACTCAGCGATAAAGTAGTTTTATACGAAATATTGACAAAGAAAGGAAAAAGGCCCAAGAACGATGAAACAAGAACAAAGATAGGAAACGAAAAATTATTTGGGGCCAAGAAAAATTACTTACAAAAAGAAGTGAAATCCCAACAAAAACACTAGTGTAAAAAAATAAGCGTAAAAAGTAGTGAGATCATTGGTTTAGCCAAGTCTCACACTGTCCGAGTAAGTTCCATTAGGTCTAATTTATCCAGTGCAAGAACATGATGTTTGTCTGTTCCTCTCTCTATTCTCTTTCCCAAATCACTCTACACGTTTAAATTTAAATACCTTTTCTGACTCTGGCAAATTCACACCCCAAAGAGGCTAAAATTAAATGCAGTGTTGTATACAAATTCGTATCCGAATTCGGATCTCACTACTTTTTACGCGAGACTTGGCTTATTTTTTTACACTAGTGTTTTTGTTGGGATTTATACATATTATTACCAACTTTTTTCGGTATCTTTGTATAAAATAATTATTCTTCGGTATCTTGCACAAAACAAGTAAGCAAGGTTAAGATTATTAGTTTCTAAAAAATCGTAAAAGCATTTCTGTTAGAAGCATCTTAGATTTATTAGTCTCATGCTACTGGAGACAAGGGCGTCCAACGAGTAATAATACGCAATTATAGCAACCCCCTTTCTTATGATCGTTGGGGGCCCCTTAGCCCGGGGCTCCCCCGCACCGCGGGGGCAGTGGGGGTGTCCGCTACGCCCCTGGGTGCATCTTTGTATTTGTGACCACATAAACACTTGGAGTCGAGTACTCTTTTTGGAGTTTTCACACTTAATATTGAGAAGATAGTGACCAATGTGGGGGGTTGATAGGAAATGTCATTGATCTCGGTTGAATATTTCACCTACAATCTTAAACAAATACGGACAGAAAGTATTTTTTTAAGTTGATAATAATTCTTCTTAGTTTGCACCTTTAATACTTATGGATAATATTTAATAGGATCTTTGAAGGTGAGTAAAATAACAATAGTTAATTTTGCATGTAGGTTATATTTCACTCATTACGGGCATCATCAGACCTAAAATAAAAATAATTATTTAAAAAAAAANTTAAGTGCATCCAAAGGTGAGATATCGTCTGGAGTGACACATATATACATACAGACATAGACATATATACATATATGCATACATACATACATAAAAAAGTGTTAAATTTAAGGAATCGATTCAGAATGGTCTTTGACAATTTAGGGTCAAAAATACCATAAACCGAGTCTTTCCATTTTACCCCCGTCTTATATAAAAAAAAGTGACTAAAGTGAATAGAACAACAATTACTGTACTCTTAAAGAACTTTCCAATGCCATTCATCTTGAAGTACTATTTTGACTTTTGTACCCCGTAGCCCTGTGTATCTATTTTTTATTTATTTTCTGTAAAGTAGTATATTAAACATAGGGTTAGCTGTAGCTGGGGGTTGCCTCGATTGTCTGAACGTTTCATCAAGATTGGAGTAACATTGACCACTGCGTATGCGCAAATTTTAAATGAATAATAAAACCTCTAATTTAAATTTAAAATGAATTAAGGCCGTGGCAACAGGCAGAATAAATGTGGTTGCCTTAGCAATGAAAAATAATTTCGAGGTGAGTCGTCGCCATCGTTAATACGCAGATTTTGTTTGAAAATTTGCTCATTAAGTCATGGTGCATGACTGGACTTTTATTTGCTAGTTATTTGCTGAAATCTTTATTTGTTAAAGAAAACAAATTGTTCAAAAAAAAACAATTATGGCATTCTTATTATTGCAATATATATCTATATTATTTTTTTTATAATTCAAATATTTTTGGTTTTCTTTGTCAGACAATAAGAAGACTAAGGAACATTGAACATTTATGCCAATATTTACTTAGAGTTGGCAAGGACTGTAGACTCGGAGAGATTGTGTGGGAGTTCGGACCACCCCACTCAAGTTGTTCATTCCGTTCATTTAAACTTGAGATGTTCTTAGATTAGAACTCACTGACAGACATCATTATTCTATGAGAGTAATTATAGAATAGAAAAAAAAAATATTTTGGCAAGACAACCAGTATATATTCAGAGGACAACTGAGAGAATGTCATTATCAAAGATCTAAAAGTAAAATTCTGAAATCACTAAGAACAGGTGATTTTAAAAGTTAACCTATGGGGTGATTATAAATAGGGAACCTTAATTTGTTTTTAATATTTACATGTTGATTCATGAAAGAAAGAACAATTCACTTTTATTAATTAGAATCTTAGCTTGATTCAATGTAGAACCCTGCGTTATCTTAAAGAACTTTCCAATGCCATTCATCTTGAAGTACTATTTTGACTTTTGTACCCCGTAGCCCTGTGTACCATGTAGGTTATATTTCACTCATTACGGGCATCATCAGACCTAAAATAAAAATAATTATTAAAAAAAAAAAAAAAAAAAAAAATACAGTAATCTAAAAAAATCCAACCACTTTACACATAATATTGATAAGATTTGCACTAACCTGTCTCTGATTGTGTGTATTTTTTTAAATAAAATTATTTGGACTCATGGTACCTTAAAATGTATAAATCGCCTACACATATTATTTAATTTCTTTCTATATAATCGCATAGATAAATATAGGCATTCCAGAATATGATTTGGCGATTTTTAGCTTATTTGCCTACTCTTGCTATCAAACTTAAGAACCTACTACCCACTAGCAACACTTAAAAATTAATGTGCTGAGCGAAGCTCTATAGTGCTCCCCGCGCCAACTTAGTGAGGTATCAGGCTTTTAAGTTACTCTGTTTTTTCTTTCAAACGTCATTGCACCTATAATATATCAAACTGATTTTAAAGGGGGTTGGGTACTATTACTCTATGAACCTCAATTGCTCATCTCTTTGCTAGAATAAGAAAAGTAGTATTAGAAAATTACCTATTATCCTCATCTATCATCATATCGGTGCGTAGGCTTCCACGGGCTGTCTCTTAATGGATAACTTGGTTTTCCGGTAAAATCCGCGGCACGAAGGGTGTGGTGCATCATGACATCAAACTGGAAGGAACAGTATATCTTANAGAGAGAGAGAGAGAGAGAGAGAGAGAGAGAGAGAGAGAGAGAGAGAGAGAGAGAGAGAGAGAGAGAATTCCTGAACATTCTTCAACCAAAAGTAAAGATTCCATTTTTTGGAAATTTCGAATAAAGTATAATTTTTTTTATTGAAAAAATACGTCTTTTTATGATTATGGTCTTTTCGATGTATTTATATGGTTGTAGTCCGGTTCAGTGACAAAAAAATTCTTTACCGGAAGTTTTTTTATGTGTTTTGAGAATATCAGACCTATAGGATAGTTCAAAGTAAGCTTTTTAGCATTTTAAAAAACACCATCAATAGGGTACTACTTAAAGTATACAGTATACAGTGTGGCCTACGGACCCTCGCTGTGTGCTGACTGACACACACTTGACCTGTTTATTTAAATGTACAAATCTCATACCTTGTAAAGTTCACCTTGGCCAGTGAGGGGGTTCCCCCCTCCCCTTGAACATAGCCAGTAAGGACATATTCTTACAAGACCTTTGTCAATATATAATTGCTACATGATAGAGGGAGTAGAGATAAGATGAGAAAACTAAAACAGGATTTAAAATGAAAAGGATTTGATCTCAAAAATGGAAGTTGATTAAAATTTTGGTTTCAGAGTTCGTGGGGAATTAGTTGGTGGTAAAAAACGTTTCTGAGAGATAGTGACACTAAAATACTACATTTAACAGTATTTTGTAAAAGATGTTAATATATTGAATAAGAAAATTTTAATTCTTTATGCAAGTATCAAGAAATCTATTTTTATTGTTAATCATCAATGTAATATAAGTATGTATTACCTACAGTTCCCATTTACAGATAATATAAAACCAATTTGACTGTTAGCGTCAGTTCTAATTTTCAATAATACTGGCAAGTATTTCCAACACTTTGTATAATACGCACCATTTATTTGAGTTAATATGGAACGGCTTGAAGAAATAATTGAGGCTATAATATTATTATACCCTCAATTATTTCTAAAAGTCGTTTTACTTATCTGAAGAAAAAGGTCTAATTTGATGTAAATTCTTTTGAGGATTTATTTGAAGATGGATCTCAAGATTAAAGGGGAAGGAAGTCTGAATAATTTCTCTTTTCCTTTATGAATTTCCTAGTTATCTTACTATTAAGCTTTTACTTAAATATTCACTTTAGCTTATGATAAAAAGTTATCTTTAACTTTAAACATAATTTTGATAATGCATACTGTGAAATTCTACTAATATCGACTTTAACATTGGTATACATTTAAAAAAATATTTATTTATTTTAAAAGTATATATGGAATCAGCATGGTAGGTAAAAAAGACCACCAGGTCCTGGCAACCATTACACGCTGTGCGATATAATATGAATGATAAAGTGTGTGTTAACAATTAACTTATGTAATTATAAATCAGATGGTATTTAGAAATGGGACTTACTCGCTTACAATGTTGCAGTTAGTGTTTATTTATAAGACGTAATTATAGTGTGCGAATGTGTTTCCATATCTTGCTTTAGAGATTTGGCAAGAAAAATAAATAAAGGATGAGAAACGTTAATTTTATTGTGGACCAATTTATAAATTTCCCTCATAAAAAAATATCTTGCAATTTATATAATAAATCAATACCATGAAACATATTATATATTGCACGAGAAATTCATGTAGATAACATTTGACGGTATGCAATGTTCTTGTCATGTGATATTTATTAACTTAAATTGAGAAGAATATACTATCTAAAAGTAAATGAATATTTAATTCGAAACTAGCTTCTATTTTAACTTGAGAACGGCTCCAGAATAAAATGTAAAAGGTATTTTTATTTACACTGATAATCAAAGACTTTGTTAAAATTTAACAGGTGTCGATGGTTTCAAGCTAATTGTGCTTAAAAGTTAAGCGTTATAAATTATTAACGTTTTGTTCGATTAACCTTTTATTTTTATAACACTAATCACAGTAAAGAAATTGGACGTGGGGTGTCTCGGAACCTTGTCTTACCACAGAATGGCAGTAGATATTAAGTTGAAATAAAGAGGAATTTTTGATCTTCTAGAAAGGTATAACCGGTATGAATTTTGGCTCAATCGACGAAATAGTTGCAAAATTATTAAGCATTAGCCTCAAATCTCAACGTCGATATTTTCAAAATCGCAGGAGTTATAACAAAACTTTTCATTCTATTTCTAGAAGTACTAAAACCTATAATACGTAATATATAAGGGATAGGGTAAACATTTGACTTTTTAAATATTAAATAAATTCTATTCTTTACCATCCATCTACATATACATGCTCTTGACCTTTAGAGATACGAAAACCCGTTAAAAAAAAAAAAACATTAAAAACATTGACTTTGATTTTATCGTGTCTATTTTAAATTGAAATATAGTNCATAAAAAAATATCTTGCAATTTATATAATAAATCAATACCATGAAACATATTATATATTGCACGAGAAATTCATGTAGATAACATTTGACGGTATGCAATGTTCTTGTCATGTGATATTTATTAACTTAAATTGAGAAGAATATACTATCTAAAAGTAAATGAATATTTAATTCGAAACTAGCTTCTATTTTAACTTGAGAACGGCTCCAGAATAAAATGTAAAAGGTATTTTTATTTACACTGATAATCAAAGACTTTGTTAAAATTTAACAGGTGTCGATGGTTTCAAGCTAATTGTGCTTAAAAGTTAAGCGTTATAAATTATTAACGTTTTGTTCGATTAACCTTTTATTTTTATAACACTAATCACAGTAAAGAAATTGGACGTGGGGTGTCTCGGAACCTTGTCTTACCACAAAATGGCAGTAGATATTAAGTTGAAATAAAGAGGAATTTTTGATCTTCTAGAAAGGTATAACCGGTATGAATTTTGGCTCAATCGACGAAATAGTTGCAAAATTATTAAGCATTAGCCACAAATCTCAACGTCGATATTTTCAAAATCGCAGGAGTTATAACAAAACTTAATCCAGTTCAAAACTTTTCATTCTATTTATAGAAGTACTAAAACCTATAATACTTAATATATAAGGGATAGGGTAAATATTTGACTTTTTAAATATTACATAAATTCTATTCTTTACCATCCATCTACATATACATGCTCTTGACCTTTAGAGATACGAAAACCCGTTTAAAAAAAAAAACATTAAAAACATTGACTTTGATTTTATCGTGTCTATTTTAAATTGAAATATAGTTAAAATAATAATTTTCAGAAATGCCGTGTGTGAATTTCCCATTCTTTGAGTCCAGTTTTAACAGCAAATCAAAATATTTAGCAAAAGAGAATTAAACGAACTAGGAGTATNTAAATGAATATTTAATTCGAAACTAGCTTCTATTTTAACTTGAGAACGGCTCCAGAATAAAATGTAAAAGGTATTTTTATTTACACTGATAATCAAAGACTTTGTTAAAATTTAACAGGTGTCGATGGTTTCAAGCTAATTGTGCTTAAAAGTTAAGCGTTATAAATTATTAACGTTTTGTTCGATTAACCTTTTATTTTTATAACACTAATCACAGTAAAGAAATTGGACGTGGGGTGTCTCGGAACCTTGTCTTACCACAAAATGGCAGTAGATATTAAGTTGAAATAAAGAGGAATTTTTGATCTTCTAGAAAGGTATAACCGGTATGAATTTTGGCTCAATCGACGAAATAGTTGCAAAATTATTAAGCATTAGCCACAAATCTCAACGTCGATATTTTCAAAATCGCAGGAGTTATAACAAAACTTTTCATTCTATTTCTAGAAGTACTAAAACCTATAATACGTAATATATAAGGGATAGGGTAAACATTTGACTTTTTAAATATTAAATAAATTCTATTCTTTACCATCCATCTACATATACATGCTCTTGACCTTTAGAGATACGAAAACCCGTTAAAAAAAAAAAAACATTAAAAACATTGACTTTGATTTTATCGTGTCTATTTTAAATTGAAATATAGTTAAAATAATAATTTCCAGAAATGCCGTGTGTGAATTTCCCATTCTTTGAGTCCAGTTTTAACAGCAAATCAAAATATTTAGCAAAAGAGAATTAAACGAACTAGGAGTATAAAAAAATATGGCTGTTCATTTTCCTTAGTGGCTCTTGCTAGGACTGCCCCCCCCCAAACAATAGACTATAAAAAAAGGAACCGAGTAATAATCTAAAGAAGGTGTACACAATGTTTTCTTTAGAATATTACTCCCCTTATAAAAACGTCTCTCTGTTTTAATAGTTATTTAGACAAAAAAATGTATAATTATATACATTTAAATTCTAGAAAAACATTGGGGAATATCAATCTAGAGAAGTATCGATTTAGTTTATTAATGTTTAATCCCAAGATTTAAAATAACTGCAGTTAACCTTACTATTGTTTCCCACTAAATAAATTGAATAAAAAAATAAAATAATCCCAAGATAATCCAAATTTTGAGGACACTTAGCTATAATAACATGTAGCATTCCGGTGTAGACTGTAACATCTCATGCAGGATGTAAAGAGTAAAGTTTCACTTTTATAACTGATCGAATTTGCAGAGTGTTTTGATGTAACTGTTTGCTGTACTGTATATTTATACTAAACTACATTAGAAAAGCACTATAAACTATTTGGGTTATTATAACTTTAGTGGTATTTCGTTGAAACACGCGTCAAGAAGGGGTTGTTTAACTTCCACTAATGGAATCACTTTCAGGGGAGTGGTGCATCATCATGTTAACTCAAGTAAAAAGATATACTATCGGTATATTAGGGTCCGCACGCACCAAGACAGACGCAGACGGTGTAGAACTGCAGTACGAAAAATGCAGGTGTCCTTACTTATAAAAAACTAAGATTTACAGTGATATAAATAGAAAAGTACGGCCATATTGATTTCGATATATTTTTCGATATATATATTTACCATATCGAATTATAGTCGCTATCTTGGATTCATTCACATTCTATTATCTCAGCTTCCAGTGGACCTAGAGATCTGAAATTTGTTACATAGACTAATGATAGCTAAAGAAGAAAATTAAACATATCACTTCAATACCAATCTTTCATGAGAGCAGTTTGAAGTTTTGTTGTTTCAACCATGCGCTAAGCGATTTCATTTAGGAAAAAATCTTCAAACGCATTACCGCTGAACTAATAAACTAGGATATACACCACTTTGACCGTCAACAGTTTTAAGTGTGAAGATTTCATTTCTGGTGCAATAATATTTCTAATAAAAAATGTATTCTACTGTTAAACAAAATGCATTCTCTAAATAATTCCTGCAAAGTAAATATGTACTTAAGAAATATAAAAATTAATGGTTAAATTCATTTATAATGAAAAACATATTACCTATGTAAAAAAAAAAAATAAAAAAATAATAAAAAGTCATATATTTATTTTAGATAAAATGTTCAAAAATAAGCATGAAAAAATAATATACCTTCTTGTACTAATATACGAAATTATGTAACAATAAAGGTATATCGATCCGGCTAGTATACTTTATATATTACATTGAGACTTTATAGATAATAATATACTTATAATATGCATAGTAATATTACAATAATTTCCGCGTACTCTAATTAAGAAAGAACCTATAATTTATTTACAGGTAACTGGTAAGGTCGTCATTATCTGATCAAACAAAAATAATTATTTTATCTGATCAAATTTACTTACATATTTTACTTTTGATGTTTATCAAATGCCTATTCAAACCATTTTTTTTAATCATTAATTATACCTTCTTTTAAACAAATGTACTTGATATTTCCATTTTAAACATTATAATAACAACTATATTCTGATCTAATGTGCTTTTTTACTTTCAATTTTACCTTTGTAATTTTTAAAAATATATATTTTCAACTTTTTATTAATTGTTTTAAATTATTGCGAACAGATTAATTAATTATTGAAATTTAATGTTTGCTAATCATTCAAGGAAGAAGGAATCAGGTGAGCAAATCATAAACTTTACCGAATAGCAAGTAAGATTAATCCAGGAAGCGAATGAGCTTTTTTATATTCTTTTAATACCTTCTGTTCTTACCTGTTTCTTTTTAACTATTTCTTCTTAACTTGTTTCTTATTTTGGAACTTGCTATCTTGCTATCTCACAAACCAGCACATTTTATTGTTTATTAATTTCTGCATCACAACTGCCCTTTAGAATGCTACAAAAGAAAAACTTTTCACTGACCTCTTAAGAATGCTATACATTTAAGTTATCTAGTTAACTGATCTTAAAGGTTGCTGCTTCTTAATTGCCCTTTGGCGTGCATTATTTAAATCCTTTTATGTACTCACAAACGTTTTAAATTTGGCTAAATTAATAACAATGATGAACAGTTTGGCTATGATTGAAGTTCTAAATAGATAATAAAAAATGTTCAAAAAAGAAAAGAAGAATGCAACTTATATCACGGAAGAGTTGGATAATCTATTTAACAATAGAACTAAAAACCTGCAAAACATGCAAAACCTGTTTTGCATTTTCGAATAAACATTATACCTAAATAACCATTTTTATTTATTTATGTTTACATCCGAGCTTACAGAAGGTAACGGGAGCTATGTGATCGTTTTGAAATGTTTTTAAGTCTCCGCTTTCAAAAGTTAAAAACGGCAATCCGTTTCAGATATCAGGGAACATTTTTGGGTCTGTGGCTTTCTATCAGTCTGTCGCTCAATTTTTGCGAACCTACATATCTTAAAAAAAAAAACTCGTTCAATTTTAATGAAATTTTGATGGTAGGTCATAGTAAAATAAACTTCCAATTAGTGTGGCACATAGCCTCATCGGATCCTATCGCGTTCTTGATTGATTTTATGCTTTTACAAGCTATTATTGTCTAATTTATTTAATTGTTTCCTCCGTTTTTTTAATTCATCAAAATTTTTATGATTTTGTGCATGAATTAAAGTATCAATTTAGCAAAAGTTAAAGAGCTCAGACGGTTCAAATTAATCTGGGGCTATCTACGACTTACTTTCGATAAACCATAAAAGTTTAATACAAATCAGTTTAGTACTTTTGAAGCTATAAGTGTAAATAAATGTATGTTTGTGTGCACGTGGAAGGGAAACAAATAGACCAAAAGGTTGAGACATATATGGGACCAAAAATGAGCTAATTATGACCTACCATAAAAATGTTTTTTAAATCGGACGTGTAGTTTTTAAAACATGATGGTTCGCAAAAATTGAACGACAGACCGATTTTCCCTGATATCTAAAAAGGAGTTCTGTCTTGCGGAGTTTTTGAAATCGGAGATATAAAATATTTTCGTTCTTCAGAACGTTCACATAGCTTCCGTTCCCTTCGATGAGCTCGGAAGCAAGGGGGGACCCTCCCCCCCTTTATTTTGTCCCCCCGGGGGGGGGGGGAACGAAATAAATTTTACAGTAAAAGGCTGTAAAACATAAAATAATTAAACTATACGAAAAAAGACGGTAGTAGGCTATGTGCCACACTAATTGGCAGACTATTTTTATTTGTTTTAAACTCTTCGCGGATCACAACTTCAGTGTCGGTTTTTATCAATTACGTCATTGTAACCGACGATAAAAGCATGTATGCTCAAGCGGGGATAAGCATGGAAACTTTGACCAAGTTTGCCTGAGTGTGAAAGTTGACGATCCAAATTCGTGATGAACTTGGAATTCCATCAGGTTGGAACGTGATTCACCGATCTCGGTTCGGCGAACTAGGATGTGTATAAGGGCTATTAATTTGAAAGAAAATTGGTTTGATTAAAGTGCATTCTAACGTGAATAAAAAATATATAAAATTCATGAATAATTTCTTTAAATGGTAGGCTCAACATAACATAATAGTAGTTTTTAACTAGGGGACACGTCACCAGTGTCGCTTTTCCTCCCAACTTGATTTAGATAGGGGTCTGATGAGATGACCAAACGTCTTATTCTAAAAGCTTGATGTTGGCGTCACGTAAGACGAGTATGTTTTGTAGATGAAAGGCAACGTAAAGAAGATACAGGGGAGGGGGGTTGTGCCCTCTGGTGATTTGCACGGCTGGCTCCCTTCCAATGTATTCCCACTATAAATATAGCGGCGCTCCGACAAGCCGCTGTGACGTACCCTATCTCTAGATACTCAGGCCAAAATCTCCGTCCGCTACCAGAAACTTCCATTCCGACAAAGCTAACACAAACAACATCAAATATATATTTTTTTAACAATAATTAAATAGCTATCGAGATCTGAGTTATTCCTAAAAACAACTATTTCTTTCTTTATTTTTTTAAAAATGGATTTTTGAATGTCACTTTGCTCTTAAAGCAAATTTAAGAGATATTTTTTTTTTTTTTTTTATCCATTTTAAAAATAGACTGCCCATTTGTGTGGCACATAGCTTTGTCACGTCCTTATTATTGGACGAATGGTCGCATAAGATTTAGCAATGGGGTCCCGTTAATTTTTATGCAGTAAAAAATTTGTTCGGACTGAGAAATTAGTATGGGGCTAGTAATGAGCTGATTATGACCTAACATAAAAATTTTATGAAAATTGGATAAGTAGTTTTTAAGTTATGGTGGTTCACAAAAATATTGAACAACATACAGACAGGCAAGAGTCAAAAACGACGGGTGCACAAAAATATATTTACACATTGTATTAAACGGAAAATAAATAAATATTAATCATCCACATTATTCCTCTTTATTAAAAACTTACAACAGTCATAAATCCATAAAATATAATAAACAACCATTTCATAACACTTTATAAATCATTGATAGACAAACACGCTCCTTAAAGTTCGTTAGCTTTGCTCGCTTCTGTTATATTTTCTTACGCTTCAGTTGTATTTATGAAAGTGTATGTACCCTGTTGATTGATTATTGTAATATTTTTGGATCCTTGAAGGCTAGGAAGAAGAAGGAAACTAGTGCTGTTTCATGCTAGATGGCAACGTTTCGGCTATTCGAGCCATTTTCGAGCCTAAAAATGATATTTATTTATTTTACCATGACATGCATATGAATAATTTAATTTAATAATTGATTACGTTACGGGAAAATCGAGTAATTATCTCTATCCTATACATTAAAATTTTGTGCTTGTTATTGTTTTGTTTTTAAATATTTGACAAGTTAAATGAATAATATGTATTTTGACAGTTTTTGATTCTGTGAGTTCAATGAAATATTAATAAAATAAAGATTAACTAATATGACATACGAAGTTTGAATTTATATGACAGAGACAGAAACAGTGGTCCTTTGGAGAAGTCAGCACCTACGGTGATGTCAGTCAGAAGAAGCAAGAGGTCAATTTAGGGGTACTTATTTACTTGGGTACATACCAATAAGTATGTACCCAAGTAAATAAGGTGCCTTAGGGAAAGAGTTTACCTGGGTACATACCATTTATTTATTGAAATAAATTAATAGACCAACTTAATCTGGATGTTGAAAAGCATTGGGGCTTTTGTATGGGGTTAAGAAGGGGGGAGAAAAGAAAAGAAAAAAAGATGTACCCAAGTAAATAAGGCGTTATAGGGGAAGATGTTTACTTAGGTACATACCTAAGGTTTGTACCCAAGTAAATAAGGCGCTATAGGGCAAGAGTTTAGTTGGGTACATACCCATGACAAGTAATTTTATATT
>KZ652791.1:81420-98024 GCA_001010745.2 Gerris buenoi | reverse complement strand
CCCCCCCCCAACCACTATAGATCGGCTGGTGCTAAAATTTCGAAATAATTCATGCTAATACCTTATTATGGCGCGATGAAAATTCCGTGAGTTCATCCTAAATTGTAAAAAATTGCCAATTTTGGGCGTGAAAAAGTGAAGTGCGCCCAAAATTTTATTTTTTTAAAATTTTGAGTTGGGTATCAAATGAAAGCCGCTGAATAGTAGGATACAAATATATATTTGCTTTTTTAAATTTTGTGTTCCTTATTGGTTTATTACTGATAAAAAACATTGTGACCCCCCGGGGGATCGAACCCGGGACTCGAGATTGGAGACAAGAAAGCATAATTTACATAATGGGTATGCTTACTCATCTACAAAACCCTAAAAAGTACTTGGGCTAAGTACTTCCCTGTGATTTTTTAAATTTTGTTCTCTATTATTCTTTGAAAAGAATGTAGGTATATTTTTAGAAAACTAATAATATACTTAATTAAACTTTTTAATAGTCTTATCTAAAATCAAAATTTGTTTTCTTTATCCTTTTCTTCTCTAAAATATGGGATACATTTAATTTTTTTGCTGACTGCCTTGTTCTATCCTAATCTATTCTATTAAGAAAGTGAATTAATTTCTCTTCAATCATAAAATTAAAAGTTGGTTGAACTTTGCATTTCTTTTCGCACCTGCAATGTGTAATATTTGCATGTTTCTATATGAGTAAAGTCTCATCAGACTGTCCAATATCGAAGTTTTACAATTGAACTTCTTTTTTTTTAAAAAAGGAAAAAAAATTAAGTTGAACAGCAAGAAAAGGGCGAGACACCAAGAACCAAGGGCCCGATGAGTCGGACGCGACGAAACGATGCAGGACATAACGTATTGCCGAGCTAACATCTTTGACGTGGTATGTGGTGTCTGATGTTGGAACAGTTCCTCTGTGTCTCGCTTGCGTGGCACATCCCTTGGTGTCTCTCACTCAAATAAATCGTGTAGCTTATGGCAGTGTGGAAATACAGAAATACGGTATTACTTTGCTGATAAAAAGCATCTTGTTAACCCTTCGAAGGTCTGATATCCCTTCAGGGTGGTAATGATTGTAAAATATGGATCCTGAGCCTGAGGACTGTTTGATCACACATAACCTATAATGAAGAGCATGTTTGTTTCAAGTGCATTTTTGCATGTCAAGCGCAAGTGGACTCCAGGCCATAACTAAATCTGCTAAAAAAAAGAGACAAGTGAGTTTTAATTATATTCTACAACATATACGCGCTTGTTTAAAATTTAATACATGAATTTCAAATAAGGGACGCGGTATACTTACTATAAAAAAATCCCTTAAGGGTTGAGATACTTCACAAACAAATTGTTACTAGAGAAAAAGAAAAAATAATCTCTTAATACTATATAACCACGATTCTTGAATAAAATTAGAATTTTAATTCTTAGTAAAACAAAATAGAAATGGTTATATATATACATAATATACCATATTATATATACCATATTATGGTATATAAAAAAAAAACACCTGCAGTAGGTTACCAGTATATAAGGTTTGAGGCCCGTGCAGACGACCGACTTTTTGTCGGCCGACAAAAAGTCACTTTGTCCCACGCAGACTTTTCGTCTGCGGGGGCCTTTGATCCTAATTTTTTTTAAAAAATAATTCATGCTAATACCTTATTGTGGGGCTATGCAAATTCCAGGACGGAATTCCCAATTTTTAAGAATTGCAAAGTTTGTGAGCGCAAATGTGAAGTGTGCCATTTTGTGTAACATTTTTTTTTTTTAATTTTGAGAGGTGTATCAAGTGAAAGATCCCGCAGAGTAGGATACAAATTTATATATGCTTTTTTAAATTTTGCATTCTTTACTTTTTTATGAAAATATACCCAAAAAAAGTGCCCCCTCCAACTACTATATAACGGCTGGTCTTAAATTTTGATATAATGCATTATAATACCTTATGGTGGGGCGATGAAAATTTTCTGAAAAAATGTAATTCACTTTGTCGTTATAACCGATAAATAACATTGTGACCCCCTGGGAGCTCAAATCAGGGACCCCTTAAGGTCTAAAGAAAATCATAATTACATATTAAGTATGCTTAATTATCTACGAAACCCTAAAAAGTACTTGGGTGCAACTACTTCCCTGTGATTATTTAAAATACTTCCTGGACAAAAACCTTACTTATCCCATTTCTATCCAACCGAGATGCCTGGCTAATAATTGACCTCCTCACCATGATTACTTTTCTCGTCAATCCTTTTAAGGCTCAACATTAAATTTCTTCTTTTTTTTTCTACAGCTAAAATATATTTTTTTATACACAGCACGGTGTATTTCCAAAATTAGATTATGAAATTCACAGGTTTTAGGGTTCCTTGATTAAGTAGAAAAGTTATTTTCTTATTTTGGCATGGGTTTTAATAAACCATGCAGGCATAATTAGATGAACTTTTAAATTTATAATATGTTTGTTCTTACTAATTTGTGAGTGCATCCTAAAATTATAAACATAAAGGACCATTGCTAGGTAAGTATTGCAGGAGTTTAAACAGAAATCCAAGGCAGTCTGTGGACTGGCTTTAGAGGGGACCAACCTTGCATTCACCTAGTAAATTGAGGGAAACCACAGAAAACCTCAATTAGATTAGAAGGACCCGGGTCCTTCCAATAAAATAATCTAAAACTAGAAAATCCATTTGCAGTTCCAAAATCCATTGGCATTCGTTTGGGGGCATCTTTTAGGGAAAGATTATGTACCTAGTAAGAAGAAAATAAGTATTGTAATCCTTCCGTATTGTTGTCCTTTTTTTGTTTTTAGGCCCCTGAAAAACGTCTGGATTGTAACAGTGACGCTTTTTGTGACCGAAACCTGAGATATATTTGTTTTTGTTTACATACATATACATATAGGTATTTATATATGTATTTATATANTCTCTACCACGGGGCGTAAAATGGGCCTAATTGCAAGGTTCGAACAAGTGGTTTGTCCTACCCGTTCTAGTAGGAAGTACTAGACTACTACTACTGAATTTTTATAAGTTTTTGGTAGTATTCATACTACGGAACGTTAAAATTTTATTTTAAATCCAATAATTATAATTACTATTTACAAGGGGAGACAGGCAGAAAAAAATAGACTTCAGCGCCGGGAACCACGGACCTCTATATTTCCAGTACAGATGCTCTAGCCAATTAAGCTACATGAAGAATAATTTCCTCTGATAACGATACCTTGTCCCAAATTAAGATTTCAAATTTGTCTAGAAGTCAACTTTTACAACAATAGAACTAGACCGAGAAATAACGCTTGTAATTATAGATCCTTCCGTATTGTTTTTTTTTTTTTTTTTGTTTTTAGGCCCATGAAAAAGGTTTTTTTTTTTTTTTTTTATAAGAACACCCTGCAGTACATTCTAAATTTAAGTAATTTTAATTTCGTATATTTGCTCAAACATTTAAATACAGACAAATTCTTAATATCTGAGCACTAATTGCGGCACTTTATACATTTCTCTTTAATTGCTAATTTACAACCAGGTTACTCATCTATGCTGATTACAAATTATATTCTCGTTCGTCAAAGAAATGTGTCACCTTGTTCACTTGAAACTACGTAATAATTTAAAATATTATAATTCTTGAAGTTTTAATGTGCTTCTCGTTTTTACGTTGGTCTTTTTAGGATTTATTTTAGAAATAAACTCAATTTTTTCTCTCGTATTTGGCTATTTTTCATCTTTATCAGGGATTTACATTTTCGTAGCTCTAGAATAATTGCTTCCATTCTTTTTTTTCCATTCTTCTGTCAGTCCCTTTTTATTTTTAAACTTTTTCTTTCTTCATTTGGTCTTTAAGTATATAATTAAAAATATAATTAAAAATCAATAATATTTACAGTTACTCTGTAACTATCTATAACTATTGAATGATAAAAGTTTATGGTTGTGTGTAATGTTACCTCATATATTAGAAAATGTAACTGGAAAACATAAGTATACAAGAATGCTCATTTCAACACTATTTTTTATTATCCAGAAAACTCTCTGGTGAGGGAAAAATTTAGCGTTAGTCCTGCCATATCTGTCCTCGAGCAAGGGGGTTCACTTGCGAAAGGTCCGATGTTCCGATTGTTTCACTCGTATGTTGTAGGTGTAAGTACACCTACAACACATACTTGTTGTTGTTGGTGTTATTGTTGTTTTTGAAAATACCTTTCACTGTGATATGATGTTCTCAAATATCTTCTTCTGTCTTTTATAGCCTCAAATATCTGCAATTAATATCTTGAAAGTAAAGAAAATAAGTCTATAATTTTCTATTGAGAAGTACTTATAATAATTTAAAAATGAATAAGTAAATAATTGCTGAGTTAAAAGCAGGCTTCAGGAGATAAGCTGATAGTTTACAACGCGTTAAATCGTCGTATCACAGTTTTAAACTACATACATTTAAGCTGATCCGATTTATTTTATCACGTTATCTATAACGCAGACTCCCATTGACTTCTAAAATTCCTTATCAATTCGAGATAAAATGTTTACTTTCCCGTATACGTTGTAGTATATAAAGTGAGAAAGTTATCTCATGACACGAAATATTGATATTGTGATTTTGATGGATTTACACGTTTTGAGGTCTCCTGAGCCCAACGAAATGATTGTCTGTAGTCTGTGCAGACGCGTGGACCTTTAACTACTGGGACAATTTTGATGAAATTTGGCATTTAGGTTCAGAAAAATCACACTCTGAGGTGGTATCTTAAAATAAATTGTAGCTCCAAATTTGGGGATGCAGTATGCAGCCCCAAAATTGTTGAATAAACGTGAATAAAAGGATTTCTCGAAAACTATTACGACCATTTTAATTACAAAATAGACCAGTCATGCACCATGACTTAATGAGCGAATTTTCAAAGAAAACTACGTATTATTGGCTTATGATGATATTGGAAAATTTTGGTTTAGAATTTGGATGGGTGAAAAAAAATTGGTACAGAGGGGTACGAGGTATAAAAGTCAAAATAGTATATACCCTTCGTTGGAAAGCTCTTTAAGAGTACAGTAATTTCTGTTATGAACACTTTTGTCATATTATCATATAAGAGGGGTGTAAAATGGAAAAACAAGTTTTTATGCTATATTTTTAATGTTGAAGTGTCAAAGTTTGACCCCTAAATGGACTAAAAATTCTGGCCAACGATCTCATCCTTTCTTTTGGTATTTATGACATTTTAAAATTTGTTTGGATTTATAAGTGCATCCTAGGGTGAGATATCATCTGGAATGACACATACAAGAAGACACATAAAAAAGTTAAATTTCTGGAATCGATCAAGAATGGTCTAAAATGGATATCCTTGGAGAAAATTTTCAAAAATTCGCATTACTAAAATTTAGAAGCCATTGCAATAGCTTAAATCTCTTCGAAAATTCGCTAAAATATGAAATATATTTAATTTAAATACGTGCTTTATTTTAATGACTCATGTTTTAAATTGTATTTTTAATATAGTAGGTTAATTGAAAGATTTCTTCCGATTTAGGGTTCTAAATATTTTTTTTAATATTAAGCAAGTATATCTTTGAAAGCAGTCATTATGGCTCAAATGCAGCGATTATATTACGTTAAACCAACGAGAAAAAAGCTTAATTTATAATAATGTCAACACGGATGGCTGTTAACTGCTTGTTACAGCAATCTAGCGCATTTTTTTTGTTTCTGTCACGATAATACAACTAAATTAACGTATAAAGAAAACATTGATTTATTTTACCATTTATATTTTGATTTCACAAATTAATTTTGACATTATTACAACAAATTAAACAGCAAAAGAACAAATAATACAAAAAAAGATAATAGCCGGGAAAACCTAGCTAAGGAATTGATAATAATATTATAGGAATGTATGAACTTCAAATTTAGGAATGCATTCTGTGAAATAACTTTGGTTTTTTTAAACAATTTTTCTTCTTTTCTACGGCTTAGATAAAATTATCAAAGTTTTCCATGAAAAAATCTAAAACGAATTTTCCTTGTTGATATAACACCTTTAACCTGTGACGCATTATTTCATTGTAATAGTAGGGAGTGAAAATATTACCTGGTTAGCATATAAGCATTGATGTGTTACCATTCCCTTTAGTCTTCTGTTAAAAATTGACTTGTCACTGAAATTTGTGCTGTTATAGGCTACTTCTAAAATTTCTCTATTTTCTTTCTACTTGAACTTTTAAATGTTTATTGTATGATCATAAAATATTTGAGCATTTTTACTTTTTAAATTGTGAATTTTTTATTAATAGTTACTCCGATATTTTTACGTAAGAGAAGAATTTTATGACTTACCTTTCAGTGATTTAGATCTCCTATTCTGGTAAATTTGGTAAGCCATACAATACAATTTGAACAATTCTAGGAACAAGAAAATGTTCCACCTTTCAAAGTCTTTTTGCATGAATATTTCGTCTAAGGGCTTACGAAGGGTTTGAAACATAATATTGGACGTTATCCTAAAAACAATTTCATGGTCTGTCTACCTATTGTCTAGACTCTAGACCTCTCGTTAACTTATTAATACGATTATCCTTAATATATCGAATCCGTACAATATATTATTATATTAAGCATTAGGTCATAGGATTTTGGAACGAAGTCCTTATGGTACATTACATCGTCTGGAGCCCGGGAGTGTATCCGAAAAAAGCGACCAGTAACGAAATCGACCGTCACAACACTAACCGCCACGAAATCGGCATTAGATAAGATTAGTAAAAGTTGACCTATTTAGATGTTCATTTTACCAGTGCCCTGCACGAATTCGTTGGACAACGTTATTCGCTTAAGCGTTCGCGCGCAACGCTCGCATAAACGTAAGCTTCAAATGTGAAATTGGAATTTTAGGACGGGGAAAAATTCTAACTTCGTCTGAGAATGAGAGCCCGGGGATAGCATTGAAATCCNCAGTCATTATGGCTCAAATGCAGCGATTATATTACGTTAAACCAACGAGAAAAAAGCTTAATTTATAATAATGTCAACACGGATGGCTGTTAACTGCTTGTTACAGCAATCTAGCGCATTTTTTTTGTTTCTGTCACGATAATACAACTAAATTAACGTATAAAGAAAACATTGATTTATTTTACCATTTATATTTTGATTTCACAAATTAATTTTGACATTATTACAACAAATTAAACAGCAAAAGAACAAATAATACAAAAAAAGATAATAGCCGGGAAAACCTAGCTAAGGAATTGATAATAATATTATAGGAATGTATGAACTTCAAATTTAGGAATGCATTCTGTGAAATAACTTTGGTTTTTTTAAACAATTTTTCTTCTTTTCTACGGCTTAGATAAAATTATCAAAGTTTTCCATGAAAAAATCTAAAACGAATTTTCCTTGTTGATATAACACCTTTAACCTGTGACGCATTATTTCATTGTAATAGTAGGGAGTGAAAATATTACCTGGTTAGCATATAAGCATTGATGTGTTACCATTCCCTTTAGTCTTCTGTTAAAAATTGACTTGTCACTGAAATTTGTGCTGTTATAGGCTACTTCTAAAATTTCTCTATTTTCTTTCTACTTGAACTTTTAAATGTTTATTGTATGATCATAAAATATTTGAGCATTTTTACTTTTTAAATTGTGAATTTTTTATTAATAGTTACTCCGATATTTTTACGTAAGAGAAGAATTTTATGACTTACCTTTCAGTGATTTAGATCTCCTATTCTGGTAAATTTGGTAAGCCATACAATACAATTTGAACAATTCTAGGAACAAGAAAATGTTCCACCTTTCAAAGTCTTTTTGCATGAATATTTCGTCTAAGGGCTTACGAAGGGTTTGAAACATAATATTGGACGTTATCCTAAAAACAATTTCATGGTCTGTCTACCTATTGTCTAGACTCTAGACCTCTCGTTAACTTATTAATACGATTATCCTTAATATATCGAATCCGTACAATATATTATTATATTAAGCATTAGGTCATAGGATTTTGGAACGAAGTCCTTATGGTACATTACATCGTCTGGAGCCCGGGAGTGTATCCGAAAAAAGCGACCAGTAACGAAATCGACCGTCACAACACTAACCGCCACGAAATCGGCATTAGATAAGATTAGTAAAAGTTGACCTATTTAGATGTTCATTTTACCAGTGCCCTGCACGAATTCGTTGGACAACGTTATTCGCTTAAGCGTTCGCGCGCAACGCTCGCATAAACGTAAGCTTCAAATGTGAAATTGGAATTTTAGGACGGGGAAAAATTCTAACTTCGTCTGAGAATGAGAGCCCGGGGATAGCATTGAAATCCTTTTTATATACATGTATGTCTGTGCGTACGTATATATTATGTATGTACATACAATTCGGAATTTTAAACCTTTATAACATCGCTTCTAGACATCATATTGAGATGCGGTTTGCGGCATTTTTTTTTTTTTTTTTTTTTAGTAAAACGAACTCCGCTATGAAGTGTTAATGATCGCAAAATAAGCGGACCTACACATTTAAAATAGAGAAAACAAAGTTTACAAGAAACTGATATCTTACGTTCTAACGTAACGATTTTAATAAATCTTCATACACATTATCATAAGCACACTGTTTGCGTGATCAAACCACGCGTATTTTTTTTAATCAGATAATTACACATGATTAGAATTTTATCTTTCTCAACTCGACATATTAAACCCACCACCGATGGGATTACACTCTCATCTGAGAAAAGTTCTTTAATAGGAACTTAAGTTGATTATTATTATTACTGGTATTATATTAGTTTGCTTTGTAAGTTTCATCGCTCACCTGTTAACCCAATTTTGAACCACATCCCGTCATCCAATCTTCCCCAAATTTTGCACATAGAAAAATTAAGGTGAAGAATACAGAACCAAAAAAGGAAAAAAAATACTCTGCCAATTAATGTGGCACATAGCTTCCTCGCAAAGAAAAGACCAAATTAAGAAAAATACCATAAATATTAAAAATTTAGAACCGCGTGGCACTGTTCCAGTAAATATTTAATTTCAATTTTTTTTTTTTTAATAAAAATGTCCCGGTGCGGGGGTCTATTTTTGTCTGTATGTCTCCCGTAGTTATTGATAATTGTAATTTGAATTATTGTAAATATTTACAAAGTTTTAAGTCGGAGAAATTTAAACATTCGTTGAAGAAACAAAGCCTCCAACAAGCACCAAAAGTTAGCGCATCTGTAATTTATTTAATAAACAAATATAAAACTGCAACCAAATCGTAGAAACCTCTGTATAAACAGGTTTTTTTTTTTTTTTTTTTATTTACCCTCCCCCCCTCAAAACTAAAAATAACACAAAATAGAATATAACAAAAAATTATCTACGATGCAAGAGCTTTTTAACGATATACATCACACTATAAAAGATTAACTTTAACATTTGTACCCCTGTACTCTAAAGGTACCAAAATTATATTTTTAAAAAACAAACAATACAAAAGGGCATTAATTTAACTAATAAATACTTAGAAATAAAAAACCTAATATCAAAAAAGTATTTAAACCCATTAACCTACAACAAAATTATAAATCGGTACAAAAGTACATGCACAAAATTTTTAAAAAATCAACAAATAAAATAGCTTTAATGTTCATATCAAGGCCTTTAAAATGATATACGACACAATATTAAAAACCAAAAAAAGTGGTCACGTGACACGGCGCACGGGAAAAAGTTTACTCTCATGTTCTCAGCAAGTAGGATGAACTAATGAAATAAAATATACTCAATTTAAAGAGCATTAGTGTGAGATTCAATCGCCGCAATCAGAAATAAAATCGGCCAACTATTATAGAATCTATGGCCATTCAAAGACAAAAATGGAAAAAAACAAAACCAAAAAATAACAAAATTATCACCATTTAAGGTACAACCGTTGATGATTCGACAAAAACTCATAGGACTAAAGTTGTAGATCTTTTAAAATCAGTTACCACTTGTGTTATCCATTTTCTAGTACGACTTACCGTTTGGCTGCAATAAGCCCTCAAACCAGCTTAAAAATCAAGTCGGCCATTTTTATTTTTTAAGGGTGGAAGGAGGGGGAAAAGTGAACTTTTTATAATTATTTTGGTTCACAATGTAGACGTTGCGCGTCGAATGGCGCAAACCGCAAGTCTCTAGCTCTTCTGGAAGTGGGTAAACATTAATGTCAGTCAGTGAGTCAGTGAGCCATGAGGCTTTGTAGTATAAGACATATTAATTTAGTACGATTTGAAGTGCGCAGGTGGTTGAAATTTGGCAGGTGCTATCTGCAAGCTACTCTCGACAAACCATGAAAATTTCATTAAAATCAGATGATTACTTTTAAAGATATAGCTGTAAATAAATGTATGTTTGTGTGCATGTAGAAGATGAACAAATAACCGCAGAAAGTTGAAACTTATATGGGACCAACAATGGGCTAAGTATGACCTACCACCCAAATTTCATTAAAATTGGACGTGTAGTTTTTAAGATATGGTGGTTCGCAAATATTTGTGACAAACCGACAGACCGACAGGCAGACACGGATCCAAAGATGTTCCCTGATGTCTGAAACGGATTGTTGTCTTGGAATTTTTGAAATCGGAGACCTAAAATTTTTTTGTTCTACAGAACGATCACATAGCTTCCGTTACCTTCGGTAAGCTCGGAAGCAATAAAATAAGATCAGTTTTTAAAAATGGCATTTGTATATTAATTATATTTTAATTATTCTCTGTTAACCACTTAGAAAGATAAATTCCACATTTTTCAATGAATGTATTATTTTATGAATGAAATCTACTAATTTATTTGAAATTATAAACTAGTTGTTAATGAAACAAAGGGTTATAAGAGTGTATAATATTCCAAAAAGACAAGAATATTAGTGTCGTCAATTATTGCAAAATTTTCATAATTGACGACACTAATATTCTAAATACATTCCTTTTGCCGTTTATTTTATTATTAAAAGTACAGGGCAATTGTTATTAACAATGGTGATGTACTTTTAAAGGGATACCATTTTTGACACAGGTAAGACAGAGACCCCTATCTAGCTTACTTAGATTCATTCTTATTTAGTAGTCAGATAAATATGGGATAGTGTAAGTAATGAATTTAAGTGTATAATAAATAAATCGGCACAATAATGGGTGATATAATAATACATCGTCTACTATAAGGGATGATTACATAAACTTTTCCCTGCCACCTGGTCCGGTTCTGGGTTTCCCTTACTATGTCTCACCACCACTCGAAGGCGTAACAATTACACCCAGATTCATCGTCAGTAGCCACCATCTTTTACATCTTAAGGCCGGGCCACACCTGTACGCACCGTGTCCGCTCCGTGTGACGGCCGTGTGTATGACAACACTCGGTAAGGACTAAACCTAAGGAAATGTTAGGCATGGTCCACACCTCTCCGCACCGACATTTTATTTGTTTTGTTTACTTTTTGACATTTCCTTAGTTGTCCAACACACGGCCGTCATACGGTGTGGACAGGTGTGGCCCGGCCTTTATACATACATAGCGAAATCGGGTCCGACGAAGAGAATTACGGTAGAGGCGGGGGTCAGGTGTTCCCCCTCTTTTCTACTTAAGTTCTGACTGCCCTTTCTGGTTCTCCAGATAAGATTTATTTAAACTTGGAACATTGATTTAAACAATAGACAAATTGATAGGACTTTTTTTGTTCATAGAGGAATTTTAATTGAGATCATTCTTTCCTAGATCCAAAATTCCAGCACCACAAACTTACGTTTAATTTCTAGAGAGGTGAAACATTTCCTACTTCCTATATAAGTCCAATGTCTAATTTGATTGTTCTTTAATGACCTTTACCTATCGAAACCTATATATTGATTTTATCTTATATATTTTATTTTATATATTGGTGGACTACTATAAAACGTTTTCTATACTACGTTCATAGTCACCGATTGATAAGTTATATATCGTTTCAATATGTAACTAATATTGAACTAGTGATGCGTTGCATTTCGAACTCGTAGTTTATAGGATGAACTGGAAAATAATAATCATAAGACTTAATCAAGACCTAGTTCAAAGAGACCTTCAATTTGATTTATACGCTATAAGACTGAACAACCATTCATTTTCCTGTTTACGGTTATTTGTGGCAGCCATTTGAAAATTATGTCATAACATGTATATTTAATGTCTCTACGCACAATTTAACTGAGAGGTATTGGCCACCATCTTTAAAATATTAAGTGTAAAATTTCCAAAAAATATAGATATAGTTGTTACCAATGCTGAGATGTACCAATGTGTCGAATTTCGTCTAAATCAGTGCTTCCCAACTGCTAATATTTTATTTAACTTAAACTCTCATAAATAATAACTATAGGAGGCCTGGGTTCGAATCCCGGGGCTGGAGTCTATTTTTCTCTGTCTGTCTCCTCTGTAGTTAATAATAATTGTAATTTGATTTAAATTAAAATTTAAACATTCCGTAGTATGAATACTACCAAAAAACTTAAAAATTCAATAAATATATGAAGAACTATAGATTTTCTTCTTTATAAATAAATAAAGAACTATCGACTTTCTATTTTAGAAAAAACACGTAACTTTCTATTTAAAAAAAATCATTTAGTTTATTTATAGCTTTCTACAACTCAAACTTTATTGTGTATTTTATTAATGGAAAAAAACCATTTTTTTCTTATCTCATTTTCTAGATATATCAGAATTGATTTTTTTTTCATATAAACAAAAGGCGAAATTGAAGGTCAAGCTTAAGAAATAGGTTTATATTCTCGGTATAGAATTCAGTGCACACTGATAACAAGAAATAATCAAAATGCAAGCAGTATAAATTATTTTTAACCTGGTTAGGTTTTTTCCCCTTTTTTTAAACACATATGAATTAAGTAATTATTTCAACAAATTGACGCTAGTTTTTACAAATTTACACCACGTTCTTTTTTCTAACAGTATTAAATTATGTAAATACATAGTCAACTTCTTTTAGTAATTTATGATTTACCCTCATAAAAATAATGATTAAAATGTGTCGCATGTACAGCATTTTTTGATTCGAATACTTTCTTATTTTACAATTACTACTGCAAATGCCAGAATCTTTCTATAGATGAATATCAATGTGTGTGTTTTTCACTGCTAAAACATGCTAAGAGTTGCTAATGAAAATCATAAATTGTTGTGTGGAATTCCTTCTTTAAATGGATATAAATGACAATTTGAGCAATCATATGGAAAGTTAGTTAGACATTATTTAATTCCACGGCTTTGGTTTCATTTGTGAAAGAGGATAAACGTATGAAATGGCGTGTTTTATGATTGAGCCATGAGATTTATAAAAATTTGGTATACCTATACTTAAAATATTAAACTGGTATCGTAGTAAACTGGTAACATACAAACATGTATCTATAATCTAATAGATCCTATAAGCAGGAAATTGAAATTTATAATTTATATAATAAAGAAGTACTATTTATATTAATTTTTTTTTTTTTTTTGACAGGCGAGGGGGCCGGAGGGGCTAAAGGGAAGGCAGGAATAAAAAATGAGGTGAACGAACCGGAAACAGTAATGGCTAAGAAAGAAGGGAGCCACGAGATGGCGCCTCTGAGGGCGTCCAACGGCGTCACTGTCGTCGTGGTTGAAGATCAACAAGACAACAGAGCGTCATGGGACAACAAGCTGCAGTTTATGCTATCAATTATCGGTTATTCAGTCGGTCTCGGAAACATTTGGAGGTTTCCGTATCTCTGCCAACAAAACGGAGGAGGTAGGTGTTAAAGCCCTTGTTCAACTAGTAATATATTTATAAATATTAATGCTAATTTAATGTTGATACCTCTATCAATTTATCAGCTAATAATGATTTTGGTTCATCAATTTCAGTTTATATAATTTTTGTTATGAATAGTATTGATCGTGTCAGCGTTATCGAGTTTAATATCACATGGTAGTTTTAATGAGAGAGTTAAAAAACAGTAAGTTATTCTCTGCTACAAAAGAACTTAGGAAAAGATAATTTATACATTAGTTTTTCACTCTTTCTTTACCTTTTCCCAAAAATGTCGTTTTAGAGACTTAAACAGAAACATCCAACACATTATTGTTAAACATTATTTAACTCAAGAGATTTGGCCTGGTCTTGCTTGCCCCGTCTTTTCTCTACCCCTATTTTTACAAGTTAGAAATGAAATTCCAAAAACTTTTTGTATGTCTATAAGGCTGTGAAAAAAATTGTAAATTTCCTTTAGAATTTCTAGAATCAGACATTTGTGAGGAAAACTTAATCGCCCCCGTCTTATTCACCCATATCTCAAGATTTAAGCAGGATGCTTACAACTCATTTTTTACTTAACTGCTTTATTATTGGCTAAATTTATCACTTATTTATTTTATAAATTGCAAAATTTAAATTAAAAAACCAAAAAAACAATTGAGGTGGAGGATATTTATTTCTATCAATAAATACGTTTATTTACGAATGATAAGAAATATAAACATTGTATCTCTGTTTAGATGAATAGAAAGTGATCTTTACGTGCTTGTATTCATTGCGCCTGCGCGATTCATAATTTCTCTTTTTTCCGCCCTAGTGCGGTAAAAAAGAAGAACTCTTTACCTTAACGCACGATTAGCGAGTTTGTTTACATTTAACAAAACTAATTTGCTGTTTGTTTAATTAAAGTAACTGTTTATATCCAGACATTAGTGAAAAACAATGAGTGATTTAAGTGATTATGACGAAAGTGAGGAAAATAAATATGGCTCCAGAAATAATTAATTCGGCACAAAATACAACTAATGAATTAATGTCATCATTATCTAAAGAGATTTACGAACTTACATAAGGAAAATAATGTTTTTTTCCCATTTATTATTAAAATCCAACAATCGTAGATAAAGTACGGTATGCAACTCGTGCGAAATCTGCATTTTGCTTGGCTCGTGTGGTTTTACTACCTTTGTTGTCGCTCGGGTGCAAACTAGACGCGTAATGTACTATTATTTGTAAAAAAAAGTTTTATGAGAACTGTAAAGTTTGTTTGTACAGACATTAAATTTCAGTACAACTTGAGATAACACTAAGCTATGTTAAAAGACTAAACACGACGATAGACATTCCTTCATCCCAAGTTTACTATAACTTTCTTTTCAATAATATACGTATGTATTTATTATTAATGTGTACAATGATGTTTATCTGTTTTTGTTTTTTTATTTTTTATTGTCGTTTTCGTTTCTTTTACTGTGGAGAGTTATTCATTTTATAATATAAATACTATTTATTTTTTTAGGATTACATTTTTAATGATTTGATCGCTTCAAACGTCTAATCTATACATTATTTTTTTCTTATATATTTATAAATAAAAAAAAGAAATTGATAGAATCAAAATAATATTTTTCCATATGTATTTTTGGGGAAATTAACAAACCTGATAAAATTTTTGCTCAGCTGATAGTAAACACTTTAATTGCCCAATTAACCTGCTTTGACTCTTTGTTCTAGTGATAAGGTTTCGTTCGTAAATTGATCGTGTAAGTACATAAAAGGTGTGTGTAAGTAACTGGTAGTTCATGGTTAAATGTATTATTTACTCGTATAGTTCCACGTTATTCTACTTGTTCGAGCTTGATAAGGAATTATGAACGGGGTTTCTATTTGGTTTGTTAATTAGAACTTATCATAAAATGAATTGTGTAGTTACCTTAAACTTCAACTTAAAGATAATTTCTGCATTAATTTATAATAAGCTTATAAAGTTTATTAATAAGTTAGGTTTTATTCTAAAAATATAACAATTCCCGTTCCTAACTGTTAAATATTTTAAGGTAACGCAGTCTTATTTTATAATAAAAAACATCGGCCAATAAGTAAGTCTCCTAGCTTCCTAGTGTACCTCTGAAAGTGGGTCCATACAACTGTAATGTAATGAGATACATTTTAAACAATAATACTAGTATTACAAAAAAAATTTAGGTTGAGGTTAAAGAAGAAATTTAGGTTGTTTGCATACCTGTAATATAGGCGTGTGTATAGAATGTTGAAATTTATTGGTAAACTTTGCTATACCTTTCAAGTTTTATCAAAAATTGGACATGTGATTTTTAGGGTTTCGTAGATCCTCCTCGAAACCCTTATACAGAGGGTAAAGTGTTTATGAACCAAGGACCCTTTTTTCTACTTCCCTTACACTAATCGGCTTTTGGGGTCTTCCACCTAAATTTGTTTATTTTACTACGTTTTTGTTAATTTGCTTTCTAGTTTGTTTGTTTGTGTGTTTGTCCGGTACAAATCTTGCAATCGAATTGTAACTAACATCCCGAGTAGCTAGACATTTGAAACTTTAAGAACACGATGACAATGCATTATTTTAATACTTTTAGTCATTTTACAGCAGAATTTAATTCGTATTCAGCAAATTTGCTGTATGGAAAGTTAGTTCGAAAAAATTCCGCAAGTTATTTTATTTGTTTTGTCATATCCCATAATATTTGCAATCTTCATTTTAACAGGTTTCAAATTAATGATTTATGACAGAAAATTTAAAAACGA
>KZ652791.1:64628-78985 GCA_001010745.2 Gerris buenoi | reverse complement strand
CAATTAAGCACAATATGTAAAACCAACTGCAGTATATTATTCTTTTTAAGATCCGTAGGCAAAACCAAGGACCCTTATATTTTTCTGTGTGTGTCTGTCGGTTCGTCCGTCCGTCTGTCGCCTGCTCTCACGGCTCCACATTTTGTCCGATCGCTTCGAAATTTAGCATATATTCGTATGTATATAGAACCTACCCATTACCCACACATTTTAAAAATGTAGCAACTTGATAAAAAAAGGTAAAAAATCAGTTCAAAAATAATTATTATTTTTAAAAAGTGTGGTGGGTATCATATGAAAGTAAATCATATATCATCATATATACGTCGAGCTGATAACAAAAATATATAATTTTCCGAGTATATATAATTTTCAAAAATATATAAAAGTTCCGAGGTACCCCGTACCCGATTTTTTAGGGTTTCGTTGGTAAAACCAAAAAAAAAGAAACCCTTATAGTTTCGTTCCTGTGTCTGTCTGTCTGTCTGTCACTCTGTACTTTACTTTTACTTAGTCGAGTCCTCTTCTACCGTTTGGTGTAGAGGATGACCAAAAGGATTACCACGTCTTTCTATTGTGGGATATTGTCCGTTGTACAGACATTCCCCTCGGCCAGGGTGGATGTGATATTGTCCATCCAAGTGGTCCTTTTTCTTCCCCTGTCTTCTTCCCTCACACCTTGCTTCATAGACTTTTTTGGGCAGTCGTTGATTATCCATACTTTGCACGTAGCCAAACCACCGCAACTGGGCGTTTTCCACAGTGCGCAGAATTGGTTGTGCCTCTAAACCTACTCTTATGATCTCTCCTGCTTTTGCCTGCCACTCTTCTTAAAAATCTCATCTCTGTCGCTTGCGGATTCGGCTCTTCTTTTTCTTCGTTAGAGCCCAAGATTCACATCCATAAGTCAAGGTGGGTACGTATATGGTTTTGAATACCGTAATCTTGGTTTTCTTACTGACTTCTGCCTTACTGATGAATCCCCTGTTTATTGCGTGGAATAGTCTGCCCGTGGTCGCTATTCTTGCTCCCACCTCCGCAGTAATCTTGCCATCCTCACTTATGAACACTCCAAGGTACTTAAAGCTTGGAACTTGTTCCAGCTTTAAGTACCCTTGCTTAAGTATCCTTGTATAATGATTTGGCGCCCTTATAGTTTTGTTTCTGTGTCTGTCTGTCACTCTGTACGGTTCCAATAACTTTTGAAGCAAAAGAGATAAAAGCGTGAAACTTACCAGTATTAAAGAAATTTTTGACGCGCACACAGAAAAAATATAGAGAACTCAAAATAATCAGCTGTTCAAATTTCAAAATGGCGGATAATTCACATCGCGAGAAAAAAAGATTTTTTTCAAATTTTGAGTGGGGTATCAAATGAAAGGTATTGAAGAGTAGATTACAAATATAAATAAAACTTGGGAATAGTGTTTAATTTTCGGCGCCATTTTAAAAAAAACCTTTTCCCCCCCCCCCCCCCTCTTACTAATTTTTGTTCACAATACCAACGAAACCCTTTTTACGTCTTCACACCTTACCAATTTATTTTTTATTGTTATTGACAATTGATGTATTTATATGTTTATAGTCCGGCTCACTGGCAAAAAATACTTAATTAGAAGTTTGTTTATGTGCTTGAGAATATCAGGCCCATAAGATAGTTCATAGTAGGCATTTTAGCATTTTAAGAAGCACCATCAATAGGAACTACTCAACCCTCGCTTTTTGCTGACTATAACACACTTGCCCTGTATGTTTGCTTTTGATAATGAGAAATTTAAAGGAATTTAATCTTGTGATGACGAGTGACTAGCATCCAAATTGGATAAGTTACCTAGAATTAAGGTTAGTAGGTGCATACATCCAAATAAGAGGTTGTATTTATTGCCTAGCTCTCTTGTGGGAGTGTTGTGTCTAATCTCTAGGGATTAGTTTAAAGTATTTTTTGTTGGTAGCATTGCATGAGGGAAATTTTAAGCTTTCTTAGCAAGACTTTAACAGTTTTCAAGCCACTCTCCTGGCCTTGGCTTTCTCTTTACACTTAACCCAGTGGCAGACCCAGGATTTCTTCTTACAAGGGACCAACCATCCACCTGACAGAAAATCGATAAGGCGGGTAAAGCAAGGGGGGAGTTGAAACTCCTCAAAAGGCTAGACAGGCTCCTATATGTCTAAACTGTTAACAATATACATTGAAGTACAGCCCCTAAGAGTAATATCGATACATTTTTTTTTTGTCAACCCACGATAGAATATATAATATAATATACTACAAATTGGTGTTGATTAACTGGTATTACTACATACTGCATACTGGTATTAACTGTACTGAAACAATTAATTAAATGATGATTGATAAGTTAACCAACCATTACTTAATTAAACTTTTGCTGTAATTCTTTTACGGCACTTCTTTACTTTAGCACCCTAAACAATAGTCTCAAAAGTTTGTGTGTTTGCCTTCCTAAAATATTAAGACTCCTGGAACAGTTTTATTACACTACTTTAAGATTAAGTCATCATGTGTAAGACTAAATCTTATACAGAAAACTATAGGAAAATGTATTGATATTAAATTAGACTAAGGAATATTCTCACATTTATGTACACAAATGTGACATTCCTGTGTCCCATAGTACATTGGAATAAATATAGTTTTGTCTTAATAATAATGTAGACTCAGGAATAATAAATATATACTTCTGTATACAATGTTCCTTTATCTAAGTAAGTATTAAAACAATGGATTTTAATGCTTGCTTAAGCAAAGAAGAACCCCTTTTACAAATAATAGTTTCTTTTTTTAAATAGAGTTTCTTGATAAAGCGAATATAATAAATTTTAAGGAGACTTAATATCTGTAATATAAATAAGCTTCAAAAGCCCCAAGAAATTTTGAAAAAGGTATCTTTTACTCAACAACTTAATTGACTTTTTTTTTTTTGGAAGAAAGTGGAAATTTTCATGAAGAGTTAAATCTAGTGAAGCGAGGGAGTTTTCTCCCTCTTATTCTTAATAAAATTTCTCGATGAACATTTTATTAACATTTTATTATGAGTTATATTAAACAGGGAAAAGGTAAGATCAAATAATTAAAAGCAAAAAAAAGTTTTATTATGAAATACGGTCAATAATTTCGCATTAATTATTAATCGTAATAATTTATTAATAAATTTTTATTTATTATTCTTAGCAGCTGTCTTTATGGGACCTTTTCCAATCTAATTTTGTTCTAGTCTCTATAATTATATGGTCTTGTAATTTTTTACATTACAATATTTCTCTTAAACTTTATAGCAAATTCTTCAAGCTTTTTTGATACTTATTTAAACTGTCACTCCCCTTACAAAAACCAAAGTATAATATTCCTTTGTCCCAAGGTACATTGGACTAACTATCCTTTTGACTTAATAGATATTTAGAAAAGGGAATGTATAAATGATTATATTTATTTATACTCTAAAAAAACAATCTATAGAAGTAGCATACGTTTCTTAATGCAACGTTCTATTGTATTGATCATTATAAGAACTCTTCATACTAGTATCTTTTTGGCTGTAGTTTTGCAGACGACATTGCTCTTGTATCTCAAAGCTTTAGTGGAATTGTAAAGATGATGCAGGAACTGCAAAGAGAAGCCAGGAAATTTGGTCTCCGTATAAACATGTCAAAAACAAAGCTCATGCAGATCAACTGCGAGAAGGAAAGAACCATAAAAGTAGGAGAAGATCACATTGAAAACGTGGAAGAATTTATATATCTAGGCCGATTAATAAGTAAGGAGGGAGGCTCAATCAATGAAATACAAAGAAGAATAAGTCTTGCCTGGCGAGCCTACAATAAATATAGGAACATTTTCAGAGTGGACATAGATATTACTCATAAGGTAAAACTGTGGAATAGTGTTGTTCTCCCTGTCCTTACATATGGTTCAGAATCGTGGACTATAACCGTCAATAATTGCAATAAAATAAGAAGAGCAGTCAGGTCAATGCAGAGGAGCATGTTGAAGATAACATTGAGGGAAAGAAAGACCAAGAAATGGATTAAAAATTAAACAAAGATGGAAGACAGTATGGAGATTATTGAATTAAGAAAATGGAAGTGGACGGGACCTATGGCCAGAACCAAGGATGGGAGATGGTCAAAAGCTATACTGGAGTGGTGGCCTATAGATCACAGCAGGAAGATTGGAAGACCAGCAGCGAGATGTGACCAGGAAATGAGAAAAGCATGTGATGGAGTCTTATGGATGAGAGCTGCTCAAATGAGGCAGGAATGGAGAAGAATGGCGCACATATATACAAGTGTTTACCTACCTAAAGAATAAAAGTGAACAAAAAACGCACAAAAATAAAATAAAGTAAAAAAAAAGAAAAAAAGAGTAAAATTAAATCAAATTGGAAAAAAAAAATGTTAAATTTAAGCCAACTCAAAGCCTATCAGGCGGTCCACGGCCTAGGCCGATTTGCCCTTGAGGCAATGAATGGAATTATTATTATAAATTCATTTTTTACGATTTTGGTAGTACTCATACTATACTACGGAAAGATTAAATTTTAATTTAAATCAAATTATAATTATTATTAACTACGGGAAACAATCAGAGAAAAACAAGCTCCAGCGCCGGGGTTTGAACCCGGGCCTTTGTATTTCCAGTACAATGCTCTAGGCTCTAACCAGCTAAGCTACGCAGGAGAATGCTTTTAACTGACGTTATTGATACCTTGACCCGATTTTAAAGCTTTCAATTCTCCACAAGGTTTAAGTAGTCAACATTAATGACATAGAACTAGACTGAGAAATATCGCTTATAATTATAAAGTACCCAATTAGTACCTGTACTTCGTACAATCAATTAGAAATTCATTTTTNCTCAACAACTTAATTGACTTTTTTTTTTTTTGGAAGAAAGTGGAAATTTTCATGAAGAGTTAAATCTAGTGAAGCGAGGGAGTTTTCTCCCTCTTATTCTTAATAAAATTTCTCGATGAACATTTTATTAACATTTTATTATGAGTTATATTAAACAGGGAAAAGGTAAGATCAAATAATTAAAAGCAAAAAAAAAAGTTTTATTATGAAATACGGTCAATAATTTCGCATTAATTATTAATCGTAATAATTTATTAATCAATTTTTATTTATTATTCTTAGCAGCTGTCTTTATGGGACCTTTTCCAATCTAATTTTGTTCTAGTCTCTATAATTATATGGTCTTGTAATTTTTTACATTACAATATTTCTCTTAAACTTTATAGCAAACTCTTCAAGCTTTTTTGACACTTATTTACACTTTCACTCCCCTTACAAAAACCAAAGTATGATATTCCTTTGTCCCAAGGTACATTGGACAAACTATCCTTTTGACTTAATAGTTATTTAGAAAAGGGAATGTATAAATGATTATATTTATTTATACTCTAAAAAAAACATAGGGGAGTAACAATCTATAGAAGTATCATACGTTTCTTAATGCAACGTTCTATTGTATTGATCATTATAAGAACTCTTCATACTAGTATCTTTTTGGCTGTATTTCTCTGATTTCTGTCCTTAATTTTGAGGCATAGGCTGATAATCTGATCTTAAATTTGAGTCAGATTCCAAAGTGCAATCGCTAATCCTTCGTACGATAGTCACATTCATTTATCTTCTCACTTCTATAAGTGATCGATCACTTATAGAATGAATTTATTTAATAAATATAATTCTTCTTGTGAGAAAAGTCATCCTCTATTTAATTGTAGCCAATTGACTGCAATGTAATTTATCTATGTTATCCCAATTAGATAATAATGTCAAATATTAATATTTTTTTCCTTTGTAGTTTCTCTATTATTTTATCTGTTTATTTATTTGTTGTTCTTTTTTACTTAATTGTTAATATTTTGTTCAATAAAAACATTATTTTAACCCTTAACTTTATTACTGGTTGTAATAATTTAGATGTGTATTTCTCTTTCTTGTTAGAACTGTTGAAATAAGATAGCACGGACATGTATATTGGAGCATGAGAAAAGGGTTTTTTTTCCAGATGGAGGTAAAATTAAGGGGGTGAAAGTAGGGGTAGGGTTGGCGGTGGAGTGTAGCATCGAGAGATAGATAGAATTATTGATTCCTTTCCGTTATCTTCCAATTCCTTTTTCCCTATATAAAGAGCAGGTATTAAAAGCATTACATTCGTTCTCTACTTGTACTCCATACTCAGACCTGATTTTATATTCTGACATACAAAAAGACATTTTGTTCTAAACTTATCATGTATGTACAAAAGACATTTCTTTAAAAATCAAGACAAGTTTAGAACTATTGTGGTTAGTGCATTTATTTCAATTGAAGAAAAACACACCTACTTGCATTTCGCCTAAGCAAGAAGGTGAGCTATTGACCCTGTTAAATCTTTCAAGTTTGAGTGTAATTAAGATATTTGTGTATTATCTAAGATTGGTAAAAATTTGAACAAGATGTTATAAATGTAAGATACTTATATGTATGGCTCAATAAATTCAGAGTGCTTATAAGTAATTTAGATTTTTATGGAAATTTATCAGAAAAGAAATTTACTATTACTCTTGCCTACATAAAAAATCTTTTTCTGCACCTCTTTCTATTGTACCTATACTGATGACTTCAGCCAAGATCCTACTTAGGATCTGTAGGTTCATGGTCTTATTAGTTTAGTATTCTGTTAGCTTTAAACATCTACTGAGGCTTTAAGATAGGGTAGAATAATCTCTACAGCAATCCTCTTTTTTACTTATTTATTAATTTGTTGACATTAAATTAGGAAAAAATCGCTCCGAGACAACTCAGACAAACGCGAGTTTATACCTACCCAGTGTTTTCCATTTATTAGTTTCTGCATATAAAGTTAATTATTATTGATTATTTTATCAAAATTTATCATAAAAATAACTTCTCCTCGGCGGGGAATCGAACCCGGCCTCTCTCCGTCCGCGTTTAAAGCTATTTTCTCAGGATCTAGACGTTTCCTGGTAAAACGGCGTATATCATCAGATTCTTATTTAAATGGACTACATTTTCAAAACTGTTTTGAGAAATTATTTTTTATTTTTTCAATTTGGAGCTGACTCATTTCTTGATTTTTCTAAGCATGTACGTCAAATATCGTCAAAATCTGACCAGTAGTTTAGGCTTCAGCCGTCTGCGCAGATAGACGAAATTTTTTAAAAGCCACTTTTTTGGACTCAAAGGACCTCAGAACACGTAAATTCATCAAAATCAAATTTTAGCGCAATCAAAATACCTTCTCTTTGTATGAGAAAATAAAAACCTGAAATTATTTATGAAAGTTTTTAATATTAATAACGCTATTATTAAATATACATATATATATACGTATATAAAATCTCTAGATTTAAGGGCTTATGCATAAAAATCAATAGCAGTAACCAGTTATTAAAGAGTCATTAAAGAGCACTTGTGTTTCAGTTTCGTTACTAAACTTTTCATGCCTTTTCCTGAGCTTTTCCATAATATCTTATGGATAAGCTTTTACCTATACAATTCATTACAGTGCTTTTACCCTCTTACATAATGTATATATATTGTATATAAAAAATTTATATATTCTAGGAAAAATTCACAATTTAATATAAATTTTAATTAATGGTGTAGATTTGGGTTGTGAAGTGTAAAAAAACGATGTGTGTTTAAAATTTAATAATGGTTTCATTTTAATATTGTAAAAAAATACTTATACATATTTATATATATTTTATTAGTATATTTTATTTGCTGCTATTACTAGTTATGTATTGACTTTTTTTCATATATGCATTTTAAGGTCTAAAGAAGTAATTACCTCCTGATAATTTTGATATAGTTTTTCCTTCATTTTTCATTTTTTATTCCGTAATTCGTGTAGGTAACATCTAATTCCCCCCCCCCCCCATTAGGTCCCATAACTAATTCTCTCTTTTTTTTAATTGCTCTATTTTTACGTCACCTATAACTTTAAGCCCATTAATCAAATTGACAGTTCTCATCTTCGTGTAAAAATCCTTGTTTTCTACATCAGGTTCTCTGGCCAACTCTTACTCTCTTTGTCAAAGAATTTATCATGCTTCTGATTTGTTTGTTTCCTGTTTTTATCGTCAACCATCTGTGCTCGTCTTTTCTTTAAACAAACCCCAGTGAAATAGCGTCTTCCTTGCATCCAATGCATTGTTCATTTTTAGCTGGACATTGTTCGTCTCTTTGAATAAGCCAACCACATTTTAGACTGTATTTTTCCTTGTTATATCATTTGATTAACGTTACGATTTCTGCGTTTACTTTTATTCTAGGGGTGCTCAATTGAGTTAAATCATATACAGTTTATTATTTCCTCGTAGTTACAAACTTTCATAATCCTTTTGGTCATGCTCATGCAGTATTCTGTCATTAGTCATTACCCAAAAGACGTCGTGCCTACTTCCTTGCAGTCAGAGAACATATTTTCATTTACCATAATTTAAATATTTACTAGGTTACCCACTTTAGGATGGGCATGTGATACATTATTAAACACTACTAGGTGCAAATTTAGAAAATATAAGGTCGCTTGCATTGGTTGGTCACTGTTGTAAAGGAGTTATTTTCAACACTTTTTAATGCTTATTCCCAATCTTGGGAATGAACCCGGCGATTATTAAATGGAAAATTATAAAGCGGATGAAGAATATAAAATAAATTCAATAGATACAAATCTGGAGGAGGAGGAATGGGGCCCTTAAGGTGTCGGTCTTCTTCATATTCTGTTAGCCATTGAATACCGTGTTTGGTTTGTGTTTGGAGAAATACTAAAACATCTACCTATTTAACCAGTTACCCCAGGAAATTAGTGCGGAAAAAGATAGAAAATTTTATAAAAAAATCTATTAGTAACCGTATTGGGCTATGTAAAAGTAACGCCATAGTGGCAGCACACGTGATGGAAATGACAGGACCCCAAATGATGTGATTTTTGTCCAACTTCGATCGGTTGTTTAATATATATCAGCACTCACAGTCTGGTTGACAGAATCTAAACACCGTAAAATAAAAAATCTAGACCTTTTGAACTCTGAATGGGCGCGTTGAAGAACTTTTATTTGCCCTACGTTTTGTAGATAATATATTTGTTGGCTAATACTGTCCTTTGATCAGCGCACTTCCAAGTTTGAAACCAATTTTCGTCGTTTAGTTTATTCAAAAGTTTCTCTTGTTTGAGAAGTTTTTTAAGTTGGTTGTACAAGAAATCGCACCAATAAAGTCCTTTTTTTCTTTGGGAAGAAAATACTATTTACTTGATAATATGAAGAAATGTCAAAACTCTACAAAATCACAATATTTTGTTTAATATTTATTAAAAAAAACAACAACAATATTTTGTGAATTGCTAAGATTGGTTAAATGTAGGTTTAGATAATGTGGTGCACAGGCTGGGTGTATTGTAATTTATTCACATTTGCAGGGATGCACTCTTCACCAGGTTAGTTTCAGATATATAGGTAGGTACTAAGGTCTTTACAAATATGTTTATAAATAATCAATTATAAAATGTTTCGGTTACTTCAAGAACATTGAATACTTCGTCTTATTTCTGAAATATTTTCCGACTGCAAAATAAAAATTTTCGGAGATGTTACTTTTTTTATCTTAAAGTGGGCTACACACATGGGAACTTGGTTCGGCGAACCAAGTTCGTGGGGTCTAGTCTCTACACACTATACGAACAACGGTTCGTCCTAAACGTTAAAAACACAGTTTTAAAAAGAGATTTAAATTAAAAACAGTATTAAAAAGAGATTTAAATTAAAAACACAGTATTAAAAAGAGATTTAAATTAAAAACACAGTATTAAAAAGAGATTTAAATTAAAAACACAGTATTAAAAAAAGATTTAAAAAAAGAGTTCTAAGAAACAGCTTCAGAAAAACACAGGAAAAATAGCGTTAAAAAAATTAAAAAAGCGTTAAAAACGTAGTGTGAAAAACAGAGTTTAGAAGACAGAGTGAAAAGAAACAGCTTAAGAAAAAAACAGGAATAAACAGCGTTAAAAAAAAAAAAAAAAAAANATTGCAAACCATAGGGCAAATCCGGATCGATTCCCCCCCCCCCCCAATGGTAAAACCTTGAACCGTTACTTCCTCGCCTCTCCAGAGTTCAATCCGTTACCCCTTCTTTATTGCTTTTAACAGCACGATAGTTCCCTTTCCTTTCTCACTCTGATTTATAAGAGACTCATTTCCAACTGAGCTTTACATCTGCAAAGTTTTATTCAATGTCTATGTCTTGTTCTTAATGTTGTTTATATTTTCATACCAAGATTTTTCTTTGCCAATAAAAATAAATCTTTAAATATAAATGGGAACTGTCAAGAAGTTTCGATTCACGATTTTTTTTTTTTTTTTTAAGATTGCTGTAACTTGAATTTCCGGTAGATTTTTAATTACTATCAATTAAAATAGAAATTTAGGATAGGCGAGGATTAGTCAAAATTAATTGTAGACACAAAAAATAATATATTTGTCTGTTTGATTCATCAGGCGTCAAAACGTTAGCTGTAACTTGGATTTTTAGAAGAAGTTTAATTACTTTTAATTGGATAGCAATGATCAATAAAAATAAATGTTGCGGATACAAAAATTAAAATATTTGATTCACCTAGGCGCATTTAAGCCTTGAAGAAGTCGTACAATTAATTTGTTCTCATGCACAAAAATAAATAAGATTGAGCACCAAATAACTCTGTAAACTATATTTTACTTAAAAATAACATGTATATTTGCTGAGGAATTTGGATTCATAAAGTATGTTATTTATTTATTTATTGTTTTATTAGGGTGACAGACAACTAGGTCATATACACCCAATATACAAGGCATCAAATAATACAGAAGTTAGAACGATAAAACTAAAGAACATCGGTTCGTGACTACACACAGGGGAACTTGGTTCGCCCTGCCGGCGAACCGAACAAATGTTTTTCAACCTGATGGAAGACCAAGTTCGTCACGAACTTGGTTCGTTTACCTCTACACACATGGGAACTTGATTCGTACGAACAAAGTTCCCATGTGTGTAGGCCGCTTAAAGTTAACTTTATTTTTCTTTGCAAATAACTTATTGAAAAATATGTGATAAGTGATAATAAATACTTAGTGCACTGTTCTCAATTCTAATTTCCATTTTGAATACACCACTTATCTATAGAGACTTAATGGTGTCGTTTTCGGTTAGAATCAAGAGAATAATATGTCTAAGTGTATTAGGTTGTTATGAGGTGATGTTTAGTCAGCATGATGAATGATGTTGAAGTAGATTGAAGGTCTATAGGTTTGCCCTAAGGCCCAACAAGCTATATGGGTTGGTTTAACCAGCCAGTCAAGACGAAAGGGTGGTTCTATGTTGCATAATGGTACCATCGATTGCAAACCATAGGGCAAATCCGGATCGATTCCCCCCCCCCCCCNGGCGAGATAACAAGTTTAAAAAGAAATAAAAATAACAAACTGCAGATTAGAAAACTGCTTTATTATATCCTTAAAGTATACTCATTAAGTATGTTTGTAAAAGATAAAAGGTAAATGTTTATAGTACGGCTTCTTCCACCATCTAGTAAATGTCATTTGGAACTGGTTCCATCATACAATATATTTTTTTCTTAAAAGCTCTCCTAGACAAATAATTTATTTCTCTTTGCACACACTCTTTGGTATTTTATCCATTTCTTCTCATACATATATTTTTATTTTTTAAATAATTCTTTTTTCCATGCTCATATTTTAAAACACAAAATTCCCTCACATCTTCTTTCACATTTCGTGTCGTATAATCCCTTTCTCTTCGAATTTTCTTCATTATATACATTCATTTATTCTCTCGTAAATTTAGACAGTAAATTCAGAATTTTAATTTTTACAAATCACCATTTATCGAATAATGTAAATATTACATTGTAAATTAATTTTTTTTTTCGCTATTAATGTTTCAAATTGGTTACAGCCGTGGTACCCTGTTTCGGGTTTGGGTTATTATTAGTAATGATTAATACTTGTAATCCTGAATACAACTTAATGTATTAATAATGCTATTAGTATTATGAACATCTCAAATTATCTCATTTCCTTTAATTATGCTTAAAAATTATTATTATTTTTTTAAATTTATAAACATCTTTAAAAAATGTAGTCCGACTATTTGCCTAAGAGAAATAAAGTTTTGGAACCTAGCATCTTGAAATTTAATAATCCTTTTCGCGGCTACATTTATAAAATTATATTGAATAAACGATTCTTTTAAATTGAGAATAACTTTAGACTGCCAAACAAAAGGAAAGATTAGAGATAATGAAAATGAAGCTGAAAATAGTCGTTGTTTCGTGACTGGCACTGAGAGAGTGTAATTCTGATAAAAATTTAACAACTTTAATTCGATTTTTTATAGGTAGTTTTTCTGTATTAAGTAAGAGAGAGAGAGAGAGAGAGAGAGAGAGAGAGAGAGAGAGAGAAAGAGAAATGAAATTAAAGAATTATTAGATATTATAAAATTTCAAAGGATAATAAGGGGTTAATATTATGTACTGCCTACTGTCACAGTATTGCTACTAATTGTTATATTGCATAACAAAGTAGAAATCACAAATTTAAATTTCCTCAACAAATTTTAATACAATCATAGAATTAAATATTTAATTTCGTTATTTCTCAATGCATTTTTCTACTAAATAAACCTTGTTTTAAAATGAATTCCCTGAATATTGATGATAAAATATTCGGCATTTTCTTTACAACTATGAATCACTGCTGAGTATTCGGTTGGACTTATCGTTTATTTGTTGAAAAATAATTTGTAGGAAAATGTAGAAAAATAGTTGAGGTGACTAACTCGGTAAAAATAAAGGGGAACTCTAATTGAATTATGGATACAAAATTAATGCGTTACGTTTGCTTATTTCAACTATTATCCGTTTCAAAGAAACAAAGCCAGATTTTTTAATATTATTTCTACATCTTAGTATTATTTTTTATCACTGACTATTTTTATCTTTTAATGAATATTTAAAAGAATGTCGACTTGGTCTTGAACGGATATTAATATCCGACTTTTTTAGCGTAACGAATTGATTCCGAAATGTTTGATATATTGAGCGAGAGGAGTTTTTTGAGTGAGGTCACTTGTTTTGTTTATTTTTAGAATTTGCATTCTTCTCTTACTTTCAGCGTGAAAATTAAGAGAGGAATAAGTGGTGGGCGGCCAACATGAGAATATCTCAAAGTCTCTAGTTATAACTAGAAATTCTTTTAAGAATTATATGGTAATTGTATTTTTACTAGGAAGTTCTTTAGACTGCTACTATTCTTATAAAAAAAACTAAAGGGAGTTACAATCTAAAGAAGGTGTCCAGAATATTCTTCTTTAGTTCTTCTGTTACTCCTCTTATAATAATAGAAGTATATAATACCTTTGTATATAATACCTTTGCCCCAAAGTACATTGGACTAAACGTCACTTTGTCTTAATAGTCATTTAGTAATATATAAATAATTATATTCTAAAAAAAAAATAGCTACAATCTAAAGAAGTACCTATACCTAATAATTTAGTGTCCAAAAATGTTTGATTTAAAATAAAGATAAATTTAATTTAATTCTTTAAATGGTCTTTGGAGGAAGTATGGTCATAGTTAAAAAAAATCTATTTTATAGTCCATTTAAATACGAATACAATAATAAGTCGTTTTCGCGGGGAAAAAAGCCCGATGTAATAGATAGAAAAAATGTTTTGGTCGAGAATCGAATACTAAATGTAAATAAATTTAAATATACAGGGTGTTTGGTCGAAGATGTAACAAACGAAGAGGGCAGATTCTACCCATCATTTGCAACAAAAAACACTTTATATGCCATGGGTCAATTATTCACAATAGTTTCGCCACAATAATTTTTTTTGTTATTTTCCTAGGTACGTCCATTTTACTTTAAAAAATCGATTGCTGCACCTAAAATATTGGTGATAGAGCTAAAATAAAGGTACAGAGGAGAAAATTTCAGTTTAGAAAATGTCTATTTCAAATGCCTTAAAGGAGCAAAGCATATCCATAAATTTCATTTAATTGTTAATTTTATCAAAAAAATTAAAGGCCCAACAAGCTATATGGGTTGGTTTAACCAGCCAGTCAAGACGTAAGGGTGGTTCTATGTTGCATTATTTGCTGCTATTACTAGTTATGTATTGACTTTTTTTCATATATGCATTTTAAGGTCTAAAGAAGTAATTACCTCCTGATAATTTTGATATAGTTTTTCCTTCATTTTTCATTTTTTATTCCGTAATTCGTGTAGGTAACATCTAATTCCCCCCCCCCCCCC
>KZ652791.1:45148-63343 GCA_001010745.2 Gerris buenoi | reverse complement strand
AAAATCGAAGTTGGGTATCATTTGAAAGGTATTGAAATTTGGTTCACAAAAATATATTTTGTTTCCAAATTGGCGGCCATTTTACCCCTAAAAGAATTCAATAAGCGCATACCGATGATAGTAAAGAATAATTATATATGCACATCTTGATTATTAAAAGTGAACAATAGATGTTTTTGTTTAAAAAAATATATAATAATAATTATAATTAATTCTTATGACCGATGAAACCCTTTTAGAAACTTGCTGGCAAGTACTTGACGAGATTTTTTATAATATATTTTTTGGAGCCAAATTAAGTTCCCTGATGATTGTTCATAGCAAACTATCTTTAAAGTAGACGTTGGTACTTTGTTTTACATTGGAAATATTAAAAAATAAAAAATATTTAAAATATTTTATCTGAGTAATTTAAACATTAACATTTAAGAAAGGCATTTCCATAATTTTTTCTCTCTATCTATATTATTTAATAATTCTGATTATAGTGAACCCTTATTATTTAATAGAAGAACTGTGTTTCAGAAAAGGTCATATAGGGATATTAAAACAATCTCCTTTACTACGTCCTGGCTATATTTCGACCTCCTCTTAGGTCATTTTCAAGCCTATAAAATAATTACATAATTAAAGACAAGGTTTTAACTATTTTACCACAATACTGAAACAGGTTGGTTTAACCAATATAACAAACATTAAACTAATTTACCTTATGTGATTACAAACGATAGCTATGTTCATTCCAAGTCAAATTATACAAAAACGTCTCCTAGTCTGTTATTATTACTTCTTTTGTAATTCGTCATTGACTGCTTATTCCACAATTTTAAATTCTTAATTTAATGAATTAAAAATATCTCCTCATAAAATTTATAACAAAACATATATATACTTAAAATAATAAGAAAAACGGCAAAAACGTTATTATTTGGACTGTGATGGAACGTTTTTTCCGCTGTTATTTGAAGATTTATTTATCAGTCGCTACTATCAAATAATAATGATTTATTAGGTTTTTAGTCAATATAATTAGGTTTCACTTAATCAGACAATTATTGTTTTTAAGAGTCGTCACTCTTAATTTTAAACCGTCAAGAAGTATATGAGGTGATTTTATAGTCACTTAGTAAGATTTCGCATCTATTTTGGATTTTGTCCAAGGGAATTTTCCAGTAAAGCTGGAATATAGTTTCTTATTAGACTCTGAAGCAATTCATTTAAACTAAACTCTGCTATCTGTTGCATTTTGCATTTAGAGTAAGATTTTACTACTTACTGCTGCTATACCATATGGAAAATTCTGAATTAAATGCAGAGATTAATGTTGTATGTAACATGTTGTTATTAATGTTGGGTATAATACCAATTTGCGAAATACTTAAGATGAATTTGGTTTTTTGTTTTTTTAGTACATTAAATAGTTTATAGTTTCAAAATTTTGTTGAAGGTTATTGACAAATAATAATTTATTAAACTGTATTCTATTTAGGAACATACCTCTGTGGCAGGTTTAAATAATTCCAAATGATATTTAAGATTTAAAAGTGAATAATTTAAAGAAAAAAATTGAGAAGATTTTGTTGAGATCCTCTTTAGATACAAACGCCAGCGCGCCTGCCGGACCCTTATAAGAGGGTTATACCCTAGACACGAGGAAAAGAGCAACGGAATACCAGAAATGTGCTTTAGATCCACTACGGCTCCAACCGCCAGCATCCTTAGAACGGCACGAAACCACATTGGATCCAAACGCGTTCAATGGGTTTGTTCTTTGTACTACAGTTACTGAGCCGTCGACACATCATTCATTATAAAAAAGACTCGTTTCTTCAAAAATTCTAAGTCAGTGGTAGTCAATCTTTTTAACGTGGTGTAAAAAGGGACTTTTAAGAATATCAAAAAATGTTATACATCTAAAGCCTACTTCTTTCTTAGGCAATTACTTTGTAGGTGATATGAAGTTTATTTTCAATCCACAATTCCCACAAGGTGGAAATGACATGGACCAGAGAGGGATTCAATCAGAAGATCATAGGAGCTTTGTTTTATTAATACCTTTGTACACCTTTGACAGGATTAAAAAAAGTAACCTACAAAATAGGTAAGTTCAAACATGCTGTCTGAAACTAGGAACTGAAACAATATTTTTCTTTATCTCTCGTCAAAGACATTTTACAATGTTTCCTCACCACGTAGAAGAATTTAATTTCCAAAGATTCGAGGATAGAAAAGATATTGGAGCCTAGCCTCATTACCTGAGGATTTATATTACTTGTAGAGCATTCGTAAAAGAAGATTGTTTGGTTTATCTCCATACATTTTCCTGGTATGTAAAACGCTGCTCACCTATATTTTAATGTCAAGAGAGTTGCACAAAGTACAATATTAATTGCATGTTGAGCGTTACTTCTCATACAACTTGAAACCGTTATAAACATAGTTCCGTGAAAAGTTTTATGTTGTAATGAATTCTCATTGCTTTTTGAACCTTGAAGTTTAATGTATGTTGTAAATCCTGTGAGATGCCCAGCCGAGCATCCATTCGTAAAGCCCTAATACCTAATAACAGCCTTTTAGCTCCTCTTTTCAATCCTTTTAATGGGACTCTTAAAAACTTGACTCTATAACTGGAAATGCCTTTCAGTATAAAGCTTGGAAATATGATGCTGCTATATATATATGTGTTTTTTTATCCTAAAGCATATTACATTAGGGATAAAGGCGATTTCTTTAACTATTATGAACATTGAAATAAAAATATAATTTCAGAAATAGTTTCTCAATATAATCATGGCTTTCTTGGCAGTAAACTTATTGCAATGACTTGTAACCTTTACTTTTAACCATGAGATTATAAATTTGTTGCTATAGCATATAAAATAACTCCGTGACTCAACAGCCTATGAAGGGCCTAAGCCCACATTGCCAATACAACTATTTATATAATGGATTACTCGGGGTTAGTGTGTCACTTCGTTAGCTGGATAAAACTTTATAATTGTGGTTATGAAGTCACCGTTTCACATGTACAGTTACAGTTACCCATTTTTATAGCGATTTTTGGTGAACTCCGAGAGGAGATGGGTAGGGGGAAGTTCGGGGGTCGAATCCAGACCTGTGGTATTTTTTTTTAGCATTTGAGTGCGTTTAAAAAATGATATTTTTGTTTAAATCAACATAGTTGACCAAATGACCTAACAAACGGTTTAACAGTATCTTATTGTTTATTTGAACAGCTCGACTAAGGTCTTGAGTTATGGTGCCATAAAATTTAATTTCAATTTTGTAGTATAGACACATTTTGGACTTAAATTTGGATTGAAATGTTGAGTCGTCGGTGCCGCAGCCCTATTTGGTGTTTGTATTATAGATTATTTCGCTAATATAGAATATATTCCTATTATAGATTATTATTATTTTTTTTTTAGAGTAGTGATGCTAAGGCATTGTTAGTGTGGTCGCATCTCGTTATATGATCTACGTAACGCAATACAAGCAACACGGTGGCCTTTCACATCCACAACCTTTTAAAACATTTTACCTCCAAAATTTTGAATTTCCTGCCTTTTTAATTGTAAATTTTCATGTCGTCTTTTAGTTTCTTTAATTTATAATCATTAGATTTAGTATTTAATAATGATAACGAATTTGAAAAATACCAAAAAAATGGAAACTAAATGTTCTAGTTTGTCAAAAATAGGTTGATATCCTTTGTTTTTGCTCTAGTAAGTTTTCCAATAACCAATCTTATCTAAAGTTTGTCTTAAGCAAACTTCCAGATGAGTATAGCCATCCCATTTCTTTTATATATCCCCACTTAGGAGACTAATATAAAATCTATATATTGACTTTTGTACCCTCAACAATGATTTGCGCTCCTAGCTTTTGAACTTTATTAAACTTAGGGAGCACAAGATAGAAAAGCAACTATAGTAACCTATTTAGTACTGACTAACACGAATTGAATAAAAGTAACACATAAAAAAAATCTGACCACAATATTGGCCATTAATCTAATTTTTTAAATTATTATTTATTCATTTTTTCTAAAGACTAAAATTTAGTTTGGCCTAGATTTTACAAATTATTATCAAATAATATCTTAAGGTTAGAAGATGAATAGAATAAAAATGATTATCAAATAATATTCTTAGGTCAGAGACCATTACGGGAGAGTTTACAATATAAATTTAAGTAAGTGTTTCGACAAATAGTTAACAGGCAGATTTCAATAGTAAATATTAAATAAGGACAGTTTTTAAATACTAGTAGTGACTAATAAATCTAGGTCTACCGGAAGAGAGGTCGTCAGAGATTTTGTGTATCCCTTGGTTTCGAACCCATTACAGGGAGCATTCTCCAGGGATTACTCATGATGAGAGTTATCTTGTGTATGCCTTGGGATTTGAACCCATTACAGAGATCATTCTCAAATTATTGCTCATGATGAGAGTCATCCTGTGTATCCCTTGGCTTTTGAATCCGTTACAGGGATCATTCTCAAGGGAGTTGCTCATGATGAGAGTCATCCTGTGTATCCCTTGGGTTTTGAATCCATTACAGAGATCATTCTCAAGGGAGTTGCTCATGATGAGAGTCATCCTGTGTATCCCTTGGGTTTTGAATCCATTACAGAGATCATTCTCAAGGGAGTTGCTCATGATGAGAGTCATCCTGTGTATCCCTTGGGTTTTGAATCCATTACAGGGATCATTCTCAATGTAGATCATATATCAATTAAAATGTAATGTTTTTTTTTTTTCGAAATGCAAACATTTGTCAGAAATTTAGGGGAATGTTAAAAGTATAGTTGGTTTTATGTAAAAAAAAATTTACATTTCAATCAAACAACAGTTTTAATTTTCAATTAAACCAGGCTTAGAATTTCAACTTTCTCATACTTAAGTTATAGAGTTGAGTTAGTTATAGTTAAGTTATAGATTAATACTTAAGTTTTGAAAATTAAAAGAAAAAAGTGAAATTTTTCTTAGTTAAGTAGTTAGTTCCCGCGAGGGGTGGGTCTAGGGTCTACAAGACACGTGCAAACATTGATCTTCTCTTCATCGGCATCCTGTTACAACCTAGAGATATTTAATTTTGCTTGCTCTAAAATACATTTTTAGTGGTTTTCTTGGAACTCCATCTTGTACTACATAATTAAATATTTTAGATACTTGTTAAGATTTAGTAATAAATATTTTTTTTGGCTTGCGTTGTTTTAATCTTGTCAACTGAATATCAATGAAACTTTTTTTTATTTTATAACTAGAAATTGAAAACAACCAAAATAGTAGTTGAACATTGTCGCAAAAGGACAAATAGTGGAATAATCGAATAGTGAGAACAATACGTTTTGATAGAAAAAAGATAGTGTGTGGCATTGCATAAGATTTGTAAATGTCATTTCTGGACGGGATTCCGTGGGGAAATCTGTGGGTGTAAAATTATGAATAATTCTGTAGAAAGGCAGAGCGAGTAAAACAGTAAGGCAAGCGTATTGATCAGTGGAAAAGTACTGAGATGGGAAGGCAGGGAAAGGGGAGCATGAAACCCTTTCAGTATGCCACGCCGGACCAGCTCGTCACGCTTCCGTTTCCTTGTCTTTTACTTTGTTTATATTGAGTTAGATCGGTCCAATCGAACGAGCCGCGTCGTCGGTTCCCGGTACACCTCGTCATGAACAGCTGACAACCTCTGACCCTCCGAGGGGGTTAACCGGGTAGGTCGGAGTGCAGTGAATGACCCGGTTTTCGGGACACACCCCCTTCCACCTTCTACCCTCGCGATGGTTACCGTGGTAACCCCCAGTCGTATGACGTCACAAGCAGCCCATCCTCCTCGCACCGGTTCGATAGCGGCATTCTATCCTCCGTCTCAAATTGAAACCGAGGCAACATAACCTGGTGTGGGTGGCACGACATCCCCCGTCGCAGTTTCCCGCGCTTTCCCTCTGACCCAGTGTTGCGCTCATTGATCCTCTTCGTCTCCTACTTCTAAATATAGAGCATTTCATGGGAAATTAAAACTCTCGTTAAATATGTAAACGATCGTTTAGGGTGATGTTTTTTTTTTAATAATTAAGGGATTTAATCTTACGATCCTTTTTTCTAATTAAGGAGTAAAATCCTTTAGACGAATCCTTATGTCAGATTTTCAAGATATTTTCTCTTGAAAACTTTACAAAGTTTTTATAAAAGATTTTCTTAAGAGCCATTAATTATTCCTGACTGGATATTACTGTTATGCTATTGAAACAAGACCTCTGCTTATTACATTATTATTTAGAGAGGTACAGTCGCCATCATTTTAGAAATGTATTAAAATATTAATTATACACTTGGCTACGTCGAATATATTATTTTATTAAATGCTGGAAGAACAAAAACTATATCAGAGACGAAGTGAATCTAGAAAATTCTCCACGAATTAACATTAAAAAGTATTAGTAAATAGAAATTGTATTAAAATAAATTAATGGTTTAAATCAAATTATAATCATTATTAACACTGGGAGACAGACAGAGAAAAATAGACTCCAGCGCCGGGATTTGAACCACGGGCCTCTGTATAAATTAATGGTTGTACAGACAACTACCACCAATATTTTCGTAGTATAAAGGGTTAACATAACATGAAGAAGGTGCTGATAAAATTTCAAATTTCTTTAACTTAGAGCCCTTTAATGTCGGTAGTTTAGTTCTATATCTATGTGGTCCACTACATATTATAATAGAATTAATAAAGGATAACCAAATTACATATTAAAGATATAGATTTTCAATGGTAGTTTGATTAAGATAAATTTATTGTTCAATCCAAATACAATTTTTGACTATAAATTATAATTTAGAACTGATAGTTTCAAAAGATTTTTTCTTTGCTACCTAGTAAAAAGCGTCGGGGTCCTTGAAACTTTTTACATGTTTGCGGTTCCCGTTTTATGGCTTTGATCTGGAAAACCGTGTTAGCTTTAACTTTTTTACCTAACTCTTTTTGAATCTCCTCCTCTATGTAGTTAAATTAAACGCTTAAATTTTCCTTGACCTTCCCCTCTGCTTCCGTCTCGTCGGTCTCAGTAAATTGCCATATCTACTATCTTAATAGTATGAGCAGTTTTACAACTAGTCAACCGTCCCAACTCCATTATGTGACCACTTTCGTGCTATGAATCTAACCTCTCTTGAGACAAACTAACATCAACTTGATTCTTGGTATACCTAGTAATTTTGTACTCAGGATCATGAAACATCACATTGTCCAACAAAATGGATGGGACATGGCCGCTCTTCACCGGTCTGCTTTTTTTTTAACTGCTTATGAAAGCCTAAGCTGTGTCACGCAGACAGACTTAACCGGCCAAATATTCTTAAATCATCAAAAGATTAACTTAGATATACAGTCAGTCACTTTTTTAGCACGCTATCTCCTGGGCTAATTTTAGTCTCTAAAATGTCTTTTGTAGATTTGTAGATTTTAAAACTTAGTCTGGATGAAAACTATATATTATTATTATTACTCTAATACAAAACTGTTTAAATTAGGATTTGCTATCGCTGTTTAACAATATAATGCACAAGTTTTTGACTTTAATTATCGTATCTTAAGTACTTACTATTTTTACTATTTTTATTTTATTTACTGGTACTATTAAATATACTGCCAAGCTATGACCCGCAGACGAACTTAGCCACCAAAAAAAAGCATCAAAAGATTTACTTATACACAAAATTCTAGCTTGATGTTTGTCAGATACTTTTTTGCCCGCTATCTCCTAGCCTTTAGACTCTCTAAGTCTAAGTCTCTTAGACTTTTTTTTTTTTTTTTTTTTTTTTTTACTATGAATTGATGACGTAAATCGATAAACCGAGTTAATAAAAAAGAAGTTTTGGGCGAAAAGTGTCGGTGTGCGCTCAGATACTAGCTTTAGCAGATAGTGCTTTACTAGCTAGAGGTGGCCCTCAGGTTCCATTGTTTGTCTATTCATTACTTCTTTGTGCGATGGCGTCAAGAGCCCTGTGAATCTGAGTGGAAAATTCTAGGGGCCCCTCTTTCCTTTGACTTACTTTATAAGGTCATATCTGCTTATTCAGCAAACAGCTGAGTTAAACTAATATCTTATCCATTTATCAAGTATTTCCTGTTCTGATAACGTGACGAAACGTGCAGTAAAGAAAGCGTAATAAACAAAAAATACCCATCAAGTTCCATATCATGATTTTATTGGAGCTCTGTTGTTTGCAAGCGAGAAGTTTTAAAAAAATAGACGTAAATCTTGTCAAGCTTGTAAAAAGAAAAAAATATTGTAGATCAAGAAAAAATTAACAGCTGTACCTTACCACTTAATTTACAAATACATATACTCGTATGACTATCAATCACTCAACTACAACTATCGCATTTACTAACGTATGTTAAAAATCTATGCCGATGCAATTAAATACTCTAAACTAAATTTGAGTATGTCCACTATACCGTGATAGGATTCTGTCCGGCTTTTTCCACGGGAGAATTTTAAAAGCAGGTAGTTTATGAATCTATCATTTTTTTTAAAAAAAAAGGACTATCATCAAAGAAATCACACTGCACTAATAATATTTTTCTTATAATTCTTCATTCATTAATATAATAGAATATCTTGGTTTAAAAAAAGCGATTACAGGTAAAGGTAGGATTAGAACCAACAATAAAAATAATAAGAGTATTCTATCCCCCCGAGAGGTGTAATTTCCAAAATTATAATTGTATTGATAGTAATAACTTTTATAAGTAATCTTATTTACATAATTAAAACGTTGAATCTCTTAAAACGAATTGGTTCTCTGGGTTTTGTTGATGGAAACGAATTTCTTGTTTTATTACCTGTTAATTTTCATTTTGACTCCCAAGAATAATTTTATATCCTAATTCTATCTTCATTCTGAGTTGCCTGCAATATCCTAGGCCACCCCCCTTGTCGCAAGTTGTTTTGATCCTAATGGAAAATTGACCCGGAAATTGAATCGGAGGCCTCTCCCCTTAGGCTCTCTGACCTTGGAATTCTCTTATAATTTTCGTAAATAAAATTATTTAAAACAATTTTTCTGCGAATTCGAAGCATTAACATATTATAGCCCAGTACAACTGGAGTTTTGTGGTAAAGAATTCAGACAAAGGTGAAAATCGTTTAAATCCATTTGGCGTATCTTCTATATATATAAAATCCAAATACCACTCACTGACTGACTCACTCACTCACTGACACATCACGATATCTCTGAAACCACTGGACCTACGACCATGAAATTTTGTAGGTGTGTTCCTCTTACCTCCTAGGTGCTCGCTAAGAAATGTTTTTAAAATCCGCCATCTTGATTGAAGATGGCGGCCATTTATACACAAAATTCTAAAAGCCGATATCTCCGGAACTAATTGCACTAGAACCTTGAAATTTAGAAGTTAGCTCCTTTTTATGAAATTAGTTACTTTAGATAAATGGTATACCAATCGGCCATTTTGAATCCAGATGGTGGCCATATGTATATATAAAAGTTAACGAATGTATGTTCTTTATAAAAATCTACAGTTATAGTCAGATCTTGATGAAAATTTGCACAATTGGCCTACAAAGCTAGGGGAAAAAAGTGTCAACATGAATTTTCGAAATTTAATTTTTGTACACAGGGTACGGGGTACAAATGTCAAAGTAATGAATACCCTTCATGATGCATATCGTTGAAATGCTCTTTAAGAGTACAGTAATTGTTGTTATGTACCTACAGTTTTGTCATATTTTCATTTAGGAGGGGGATAAATTTAGGATATTTGCAAATTAAATTATCAAAGAGGTGGGGGGTATATAAGTAGGAGGGATAGAATCTAGATATTCTCGAATAGTAAAATAATTTGTATGCTTTCCTGGTAGTTTATAAACTTATCAAATATAAAAACACTCCGTAGCGAAGCACGGGTATCCAGCTAGTTCAAAATAAGAGTAATAGAAGTTTGCGACGGTTTCTGAAGTGAGCTAAACTTTTGGGAGCCAAAAAACTACGAACTTTTGACACTTTTCTCCGTTTTTGGCTTAAAGGTACATCTTAAACGAACAGAAAATTTTGTTCTTATCACAATTAAAGAATATTAAATTCAGCTTCGAATGCGTTTTTAGCACTTTTTTACTTTAGCACCCCTCTTGGTTTTAAACGCTAGTATGCCCTACAAAAGCCCAAAGGTTTGTGTTTTTGTCTCCCCAAGACATTGAGACTCCTGGGGCAGTTTCAAATTTAATATTCCTTTATCCTTTTTAAGTTTTTGGTAGTATTCATACTACGGAAAGTTTAAAATTTAAATCAAATTATAATTATTATTAGCACTGGAAGACAGACAGAGAAAAATAGAAAAATACATAGATGCAGAGGCCCGTGGTTCAAGTGTCTTATATCTAATGATATAAGTAGTTTTTCCTGGAAAAATCCAATTCCTAAGAAAATAGCTTAAAACGCGGACACAGAGAGCCCGGGTTCGATCCCCCGTCCAGGAGAAGTTATTTTTATACTAAATGTTGATTAAATGTTCAATAATAATTAAATTAAATGTACATACGAAAACTAATAAATGGAAAATATTGGGCTAAGTAAGTATGAACTTGTATATGAGAAAGTTTGTCTGAGTTGCCTCGGACCGATTTTTACTTGGGAATGGATTGGTCAAGAAACTTTGGAGTAGATTCATTGCGTTGGGACAATAAAAATGGATGTAAATAATATGTTTGTTTCATATAATTATAATAAATTATTCAAAAGTTATAGCTGAAACAAACTTTTAAATGGCTGGCATCTTGATACGGCTGGGCCGATTATGCTGGTTTACGAACTCGTCCTGTTTAATAAATTGCTTGCTAAAAGCGTATACTTTACCAATAAATTTTTTATGTAACTTCATCGAGGTGGAATTCAATTTTAAATTTAATACAGTTTTTTAATTTTTTTTCTGTGCTTGCAACCTTTAAACAATTAAAATTATAATGCCTGTGGAAGAAAAATACTTGTCGAAGAGGTTGATCTGAAATTATTTACATAGATGCAGTCCTGATAAAAATTAAAAATAAAATAAAGGTATATTAAAGTAGAGCTCAAAAACGACATTACTTATCGAGCGGGGTGTACTTGACAGTGAATACAGCTAACTAAACATACCCATGTTTTAAAGGTGGTTATTCATTTTGTTCTCACTATATATGCCGCTTAATGAATAAATGTTTTCCTCCATAAAATTCTTACTAATTGGCTAATTAGTATTTGGAACAAAAACGTCCTATTTTAAGTAACGGTATTGAACTTTTTCTTTCTCTACAGTGTGTCAGAATATCTATGTATTCCTAATTTTCAAAAATTATAGAGGGCACTTAAATAAACATATTTTATTAATAAACTAGTGTCCGAAAATTTGTCGGTGTCAAGATAAACTAGAAATCTTTAAAAAATATATATAATTACAATGAGTTTTAGCGAATTTTCGAAGAAAATTAAGCTATTGCAATGGCTTCAAAATTTTTGTAATCCGACTTTTTGAAAAAAATTTTTTCATGGAAATCCGTTTCAGGTCATTCTGAATCGATCCCTAAATTTTAACACTTTTTTTTATATATGTATGTATATATATGTCACTCCAGACGATATCGCCCCTTAGGATGCACTTAAAAATTTCAAACAAATCTTAAAATGTCAATGATGTCAAAAGAAAGGATGAGTTCGTTGGCCAGAATTTTTGGAGTTCATTAGGGGTCACATTTTGACAATTTAGGGTCGAAAATAGCATAAAATAGTGTTTTTTCCATTTTACCCCCTTATATGTAAAAATATGATAAAAGTGTACATAACAACAATTACTGTGCTCTTAAAGAGCTTTCCAACGATGTGCATCTTAAAGGGTAAATATTATTTTGACTTTTGTACCCCGTGCCCGTGTGTACCCAAACATTTTTTTTCTCACCCATCCAAATTCTAAACCAAAATTTTTCTATATTATCAGAAGCCAATAATACGCAGATTTCTTTGAAAATTCGCTCATTAAGTCATGTTGCATGACTGGACATTTACTTAATAAATTGCTAGTTAAATGAAGGGACTGTTTATCATCAAAATTTATAAAAATTGTTTGAAGTTACGACCGCCATTTTCTATACACAAGTTGTACACAAGCGGATGTTCACGAATATCATCAAACGCTGAATTCGCTTTGATTCGTTAGCATTACCGTACAATGCTCCGGAGGCAATATAAATGTCTGCTAATTTAATTTTTGTAAAATGATAAATTTTCAATCAAAAACTAATTTATCAATTAAAGACTAATTTGTGGCACACGTAAAATGACAACTACAAAACTACTTGTTGTTTAGGGGTTGCTATGATTATAAACTTTTAAATTCCCAGGAAGGGGACGTATTGTATACCGCCGGGAAAGTCCTAGGGTGACTGCGGATTTATTTATTTTACATATTATAATAGTCTTCTGCAGCAATAGCCGCTATCGAAGCACTCTAAAAGATACAAGATAACTATAAAATAAAAAATGATAACATAGAATTAAAATACATCACTAGATCTACTGAATCTTCTTCTAAGGAAACCTCTTCTTCGAATCAGGTAACAAAGAATTGTTACGTATGTCTTCAATTAAATGATGGCCCTCAAAAATTTTTATTCTGCCTTCTTTGTAAATAAAAGGTGGATCTATTTAAATGTATCTCGATACTAAATGTTTTCCAGAAATTAGCTTATTAATGAAAAATGTTTATTTAAGTGTCTTCTAACATTTCTGAAAATTAGGAAAAGTTATTCCGTGACACCCTGTATAGGTGGTTTTTTTTTAGTGATGTAAATATCTCATACTTTTTCCACTATTCTATTTATTTATATTCTAATTTTGTATTTAACTCAGTTGAACGGCCAGGTGATAATAATAAACACTTTTTTGAACTCAAGGGTTCTCAAAACGTGTAAATCCATCGAAATCTCAAAGTCAAAGTACTTTCTCCTAATATGGCAAACTATAAAAGGCCAGAGTCAGTATAATACAGAAAGTAGTCTGTCAATTAGTGTGGCGCATAAGTTCCTCACATCCTATCATGTAGTTTAGTGATATTATGTTTTTACATCCCATTATTGTCTTATGTTTATAATTGTTTTCCCCCTTTTATTTTTAAATCTGCAAAAACTGATTAGATTTTTTTTTTTTTTTTTTTTTTTTTTGAATTAAAGTATTAATTTAGCAGAATTTAATGAATACGCAGGCTGTTGAAATTAATCTGGGGTATTTTTGGGCTACTTTAACATCCAAATTTCATAAAAAATCAGATGAGTGCTTTTAAGGATATAGGTGTAAATAAATGTATGTTTGTGTGCATGTGAAAAGAATAAAATGGGCTCAGAAGGTTCAGACTTAGATGGGACCAAAAATGGGCTAATTATTGCCTAACTCATAAATTTAATTAGAATCGTAGTTTTTAAGTTTTGCTGGTTCGAAAAAATGAGCGACAGGTGACAGATAAACAGACACGGAACCAAAAATTTACAAAAAGAACCGGATTCTGTCTTGGAATTTTTTAAATTTTACAAAATACATTTTTATTTTTTAGAATGATCCCATAACTTCCGTTACCTTCGGTAAGCCCAGAAGCAAATGTTATAGTAAAAATGCGATAAGTAAAAGAAAAACATAATGTACTGTGACAGCTTAAATGAAGATGAAGTTAAAATTGAGGCAGTTTTTAAAAAAAAATTATCGTAAAAGAAACAAACATTTTAAACAGAGATAAAAAACGTTATTTTTCGGAGGCTTTTAAGAGGTAATTTGAAAACTAGACCATAAGCATTCAAGATGATCAAAATAAAATTGTTTTGAAACTTTACTAACCAAAAAAAAAAACAAATCTATTGCTTAATTTTACATCGATTAACAAAAATGCTTAGGTATAATTAAATATTTCTCTATGTCTCAGATTATGCAAGATGTTTTCAAAAGTTCATTTTCCTACTATAAATAATAATATTTTAGTTATCAAAAAGCTATATTTATTTAATATAACTAATTACAACTTTATTTCTAGCAGTAAAAATTGAATTATTAAATTATTATTTTCTACGTCGGAATTCATAAAAGTTTTAAATTAATAATTTTATTATGCTAAAATTAGAAACATTAAAAAAAAAAAAAATTAACTATTACATTTTCTTTAGAGTGCAAAATAATTCCATTGTTTTGTTAAATTGAAAAATAACTCTCTAATATGATTAAATTTAAAAAGAAACTCCCTAATTTTATTAAACAATAGTATTAATAAGTGACCTGCACTATTCTAGTTTTTCTAGTTGTATTCATCAACCGTTCAAATTTCCCTCGTGTATTTGTGGTTTTTAGGTTTCTATACAAAGTACGAAAAGAAACCTTATATAACGGCTCTGTCTGTTGTTATGTTTCTATTCATAAACTGCTATAGCTAGGAACATGAAATTCGGTACACAGGTGCATCTCGGCATTTGTGACAACTGTACACTTTTTGGAGTTTTCACACTTAATATTTCTAAGATAGCGGCCAATATGGCGGGATTTTAGTCACCATGACATGCTATACATAAGTTTAAAGGTCTTGAAGTGTAATAAAAGAATATGCAACTAACAATTTTAACTTAATAATTTTTAACCGGTAATTATCACCTCACTTACTTACGTGCAGCACACATTATATCAATAAAGTTCAAACACTTTATATAATATTTAATTTCATCACGAAAACCAGAATCATCTTATGCTGGTAAACACTGGAAGAGGTAATTATGTATACAAGAAAGTTAAGCACGAGTTGTTTTGGGTTTATTTTTTAAGGCTTAAAACATATAAGTTCACTTGTAGATTCAAGGACAACAACAATATACAATCTTCAATAAATCTAGAAAACGCAACAAATTTAATTTAATAAATCAATATATTCCGGATGAAACTATGCTGTCAAAATCTTAATTAAATTCGCTTCTATGCACAATTTATTATTCAATAATTCTAGGTCTTCCCAAATGAGTTTACTTTGTCAAATATTTTAATAGTTAAATTCATTCCAAGGCAACACATTTAATTTAATAAATCTATATTTTTCGGATGAGACTACACTGTCAAAATCTTGATTAAATTAGCTTCTATGCAACCAATTTAGTATTCAATAATTCTAGATCTTCCGAATAAAACTCGAGAATTTGTATGTTCTTGAATTGCAATGCGATGCACCCACGGTTTAGAAACATAGATTTATAAATCCTCCCAATAGGGATATAAGAAGGAAATATAAAGGTTTTTTTTTTTTTTTTTTTTTAAATTTTTCCCTTTAAATTTCACAAATAAAAAACGTCTACTTTAACCTTTACTTTGTCATTCTAATTGCTTAATATCTATAACATTTAATCTAATAGATTAATTTATTTTATTCATTTATACCTGTTCGCTTATCTCAAATTTGCACGAGGAAAAAAACAGGTAGGGATAAAAACCAAGGTCTTCTCTACGATCACAAAAAGACTGTAATTACTGTAAGATATGGATCTAACAGTTGATTCATTGAGTTAACTCGAATTCATTCATGAATTGTTCACTGGAGCGAAAAACTGTACATTTACCTAGTTAACATTTTGACCTGATGTTAAACCAAATAACACGGTCAAGGACTTTACTACCTACTCCAAGATAGTGAAATGGACCGTCAGTCATTACAGAAGATTTTCATTAACAACCTCTTTTGCCCACAACTAATAAATGAGCCTTTAACATTTTTTCTTCCGAGCTTACGGAAGGTAACGAAAGCTATGATATCTTTCTGAAGAACGAACATTGTTTATGGTTCCAAATTAAAAAATTGCCAGACAGAAATCGGTTTGAAACATTAGAGGCAGAGGCCATTATTGGTCCAGTGTCCGCTTGTCGTTCAATTTTTGCGAAGCTACATATATCTTTTATAGTTTTCCAGAACAATAACAGCTGGTACCTTCGGTAAGCTTGGAAGAAAGGAGGAAAAAAATTAAAGAAATTTGACAATTATGGATAGGACGTAAGGAAGCTATGTGCCGCACTAATTGATAGAATATTGTAACTGCAAATAATACATAAGATCTAACCTTATAACACAAATATTACATACATACATATATAATACATGCATACTTCTTTATAAGTATAAATATGAATTTCATATTAAAAACAACAATTTTTTTTTTTTTTTTTTTTTTTTTTTTTTTTTAGAGAAAAAACTTTGATTATAAAACAGTGTCGTTGATTTGGAGTAATATTTGACTAAATAACCTAGTAAGTGACAAACTACCATTAACTTGATTATTGGACTAAGTTCGTACACAGGATCATCAAAATCATATTGTCCAATAAAAAGGGCGGGCCATGCTCTCCACCGGTTGTTTACTTTCAAATGCCTATTGCCAAGCTATGGACGTGCTTTAAAGGATATATAGGTGTAAATAAATGTATGTTTGTGTGCATGTGAAAAAGAATGAAATGGGCTCAGAAGATTGAAACCTAAATGGGACCAAAAATGTGCTAATTATTATAGCTACCTCATAAATTTAATTAGAACGTTTAAGTAGAACTCATGCACGTGGAATATTGTAGTGTTCGAATGTCAAATAAAGCCTATAATTATAATGATTCTACTTTACTCGACAAACGTTTTTATTGTAATTGAACGTTCGCAAGAACGTTGGGATAAAGTTAAAAGGTGATGAAGCAGAAGAAGAAGACAAAAACATATCATTTACTTTATGAGGCTAGCAAGAGTTTCTTGTAAAAATAACCTATTTTTCATAGTTTAATAAAAATAATAATATTACTGCGTTCGCACCCCTGAATATAAGATAAAATACTTTGAAATATATTATGCTTTTGTTTATTTCAAGTTAAGAATAATTTTTCAATGTATTATTTCCTATGAAAATATGTAGATTTATCGAGTATATACCGCGCATTATTAAAGTTTAGGGGTAGTAAAATATGTTAAAATATTACAAAAATAATGCAGTTATTATTTAGCATACAACGGTGTACTATTATCTTCACCGCAAAAGGTTCTAATTTATCTCATGTGGACAATAATTATTTTCCTACTTTAAATGGTGATTACCTATGGGACTGCCCACTAATATATATTCATGCCAAGAAAAAAGCAGGAATAAATTTATCTTTATAGCTTACGTTTAGTCGTGAATTAAACCTTACAACTCTTTTTAGAGTAGAAAAACAGCAGACGTGAAAATAAAATATAGATTTTCTGTTTTAGTGTAATTCACAATTCGTAAAACGTATAAGGACTGTTTAATTATTATCTTTAGTAGTCACTCGGCAAAATTTGAACACAATTAGTTAATAATTTAATTAATTCCCATTAGATATGCACAACAACTTAAAAAATAGCCTGTGCTGTGTATTCCATTAGTCCCTTGCCATACTTGACGAGAGTTGCTACTCAACTAAAAAACACTGAGCGGCAAGTTAAAATTAATTTCTTGGCTCAGCGGTGAGCGACAAGCGGCAACATTATCGCTCAGATGTTCGTGCTTGTCATAGCTGGTCGTCCTCTACTTCTGTTGCACAGTTGCACTTAATGTAAACATAAACGTCAGCTAACAGCTCTGCCGCTCTACCCCCCATCCCCACCACTGACCACTCGTATCGTACCTGTGGCCTCAGTATTATCTTAATTTAGTAGAATTATATAAATTTAGTTTATAACATTCCATATTAGAAAAGTCTCAGAATGTCAATTCTATTTTATTATATTCATTTATTTATATAGTCAAGGATATAGCGTGAAAAAAGTGTCTGACTAACACCAAGATAGAATTTTGTGTAGGAGTAAATCTTTTGGTGCCTTTTAAGAATATGCGGTCGGCCAAATTCGCCTGCAGGACATAGCTTGGCAATTGGAATTTGAAAAAAACAAGTTGGTAGAGACCAGCCATGTCCTGCCCTGCTCATGGTGGACAATGAGATTTGCATGATCCAGAGTTCAAAATTTGTTAAAAGCCCAAAACTCAAGTTGATGACAATTTGTCTCTTTATGGGTGACCACATTGATTTTGAGTAATATTTAAATAACTAATTTATTAAGAGGCAATCTACTATCAACTAACAGAGTGGAGGCAGTCTACTAACTAATTTTGTATTC
>KZ652791.1:16170-34642 GCA_001010745.2 Gerris buenoi | reverse complement strand
GGGGGGGGGGATAAAAAAAACCTGTTTAGGTATACAGCGGTTTCTACGATTTGGTTACAGTTTTATATTTTTTTATAAAATAAAGTATTGGTGCTTGTTGGAGGCTTTGTTTCTACAGCAAATGTTTAAACTTCTGCAACTTTATTAAATATTTACTGGGTCAGTGCCGCGCCGCGCCGTTCCAACTTTTTGATTATTTTTATCGAGGTATTTTTTCTTAATTTGGTCTTTTCTTTGCGAGGAAGCTATGTGCCACATTAATTGGCAGAGTATTTTAATTAATAAGTGTAAATTTTCGGCACTGGATTGCCTTTTAGTGTCTGAAAGCTGCTTTAAAAAATATTAAATATATTTTAACGTGGAGAGACTTTCAACATTTCATGTTGACCTCTACTTACGCTTCATATTTTAACAGGTCTAAGTCATTAGTTAACTAAAGCATTTACTGATGTCTGATGTCTGGAAGTAAAACAGTTAGTCTCAATCTTTGAGTGATATTTGGTAGTGATAAATAGAGCAGGTAAGACGGAAGGGCTGAAGGACTTGAAGCAACACTCCTCCCTTTCCCTTTTTAAAGTTTAGAGTTGAAATTCTCAGCCCTGACCGGCTCTATTTGCATTCTATTGCCCGATCCTTTATACCCAGACTCAGGGTAGTAATTTCCATCATAACTATTCTGTTTAAGAGGTATTAGAAATAATAGAGGAGGTATAGGTAATAGGTGTAGGAATTATTCCCATTATTCGTTAAGCGCATACGTTGTGCTATTAACGTAATAACTTATGGTTTTATCACACCTATAACGTAAGAATTTGGAAGAAACTTGAAGTATGAAATGAAAATGGATAAGTATTTAAACAATAAAATTTCGGCCTGGATCCCCTTGTGTAAAATCGAAAAATAATAAAAAATAACTAATAATTATCTATATAATATGTTCATATAACATTATTTATAAACAATGGAGTTAAAGATATACAGTTTAATTTAATATCATTTACTATAATTTATTTTCCCGCTACATTTTTATTGCAACCATAACTAATGCTAAATTTCATGAATAGTTGCCAACAAAAATAAAACATTTAAAAAATCCAAATTATATCCTTTATTGCGGAAGAAAGCGCAATAGAGAAAAGTTAATACAGATTTTGCAATTTCACCTCTTCGAGACGGTATATACGACATTAGGAGTAACAGTAATTAGTTTCTAATAAACTCTAGTCACGCAACTCCCCAAAGATAAAAAAAACCATTTGGTTTAAAAAAAAAATTGGTTTAAAAAAAACCGTTTGGTTAAAAAAAACATTCAATGTGAAATTTTATAATTCGCAATTTTTTTTACAAAATTTAAAGAAATAAAATAAAACCCAAGCATGTTTTTAACCCATACTTAATGGTTGGAATTTAATTAACTACTAATATGCATTAACTAAGATAATCATTTTAAAGCTAAATCATTATTTTGTAATTATATGGAATATTTTTTTAATACAATTCTTAATAAATCCGTAGAAGGAATATTTCAAACCAACCATATACTTCACAAATCAATATCTCACAAATATATACTGTACACGCGGTTTATTGTGTCGAATTCAATTACATAATATACCTGTTATTCATACGTAGAGAACGCCTTGGCGGATATATGGTTCATTGTTATGCCATTTCCAATATAGACAATGGTTTAATTTACAAACAGAACTCACTGTTGAATGAAACCGATAATGTTGTTCATAAAATGTCTCTTAGTTTATAGTTATTCTGAACAGCTTAAAACCAACCTGTAAAATTTATAATAGATATCTTCTCTACATTATTTTGAAGAGAACATTTCACACAATGTTATTAAAGACCTAGTCCTTATTCCCTTTTAAATTATTATTCTACTATACAACTATTAATTCAACTCCAAACTATACAAAGATGAAAATATATGATAAGAAGATGAAAAGCATAGTTTAGAAAATGGTTGCTCAGCTGAAACTTCAGATTTCCAAATATTGCTTCAGGTTATCGTGCTTCATATCAAGAAGTGCTGACGGACTGACACATTCAAAAGAATACACGGCGCAACAGTCTACTAGCCCAGCAACCCACTAGGGTAGTGATGGCTGATACGGATTCAACGTGTCGACTCCTGTCAGACGTGCTTTGTGATACCCATGACTGTCGCATGCCACTTCTATTGAGTACCTTACCCAGTTCTTCACGAAACTAAGTGACCATTGAATATGGCTCACACCTTACACCGATCGGTACCCATGCGGAAATTCCTAACCACGGAAGCCTACATAACTATGTGTGCTTTCGGGAATTACCAGGTCAACCGGCGGTTTTTTGTGGGTAGTGTGATTGCGGCTTCAATTATTCTTGTTGACGAACAGAACTAACCCCCTACCACTAAAGGAAGTGGCTGATCAGGTTATACACTAATAACCTTAAACTGGTTTGGTTAGAGTGTTAAGCTGTTGCAAGTGCTCAAGATAAAACATAAGAACATTCTTTTGATTATTATTATTAATGATATTGCTATTGAATATTTTATCACCACATTTCTTTTTTTTTTTTAATGTTTCAGGGGCTTTCTTAATCCCGTTCCTGATTATGTTGGTGCTAGAAGGTATCCCGCTGTTCTTGATAGAACTGGGAATAGGGCAGAAGATGAGGTTAGGTTCCCTCGGAGTCTGGAACACCATACATCCGTGGCTGGGGGGCATGGGAATAGCTTCAGGCACAGTCACCTTCTTCGTAGCGTTGTATTACAACGTTATTATCACTTGGTGCTTCTACTATCTCTTCAATTCATTCCAGGTAAGGTTTCACAGTTTCATTCCTATTTATTTATTATATTTTTAAATAAAGTTTAAATTACCACTAAATATGCGTTTCATCATGTCGATTAAGTAACTAAAAACAAATTTGAAGTCGTTAACCCCTTCTACGAGTAATTTATTTATATTGTCATATTATTAATTATTTTTCGTTAGTTTAAAATGTTTAGTCTTTTTTTTTGTTATAAATATTCAATTAATCAATCGAAAATGATTAAATTATTTTAAAGATTAATCAAAGTCGCATTTTCGTTGTAGTACTGTCTTCATAACTATTAAATTATTAATCGACCACTTCCCGTTATTACATAAAAAGCAAATTATAAGTCATAATTAAATGGATATAGAAAACTAATAGCTTTTATAAGAAGTATTAAATCAATATTTAATTCGACCGTTGAATTGCAAAATATCTTAAACTCAAATCAAGAACCAAAAATAACTATTATACATCAGAATATAAGAAGTATAAATAAAAACTTCGACGCGTTTTGCACCTTTCTCCAGTCTACTAGAGCTACTATTGACATTATAGTATTAAGTGAAGCTTGGATCAATAGCGATACTGGATATGATATTATTGGATACGAGAAATTAATTAAAACAAATCGGTATAATAAATGTGATGGTGTAGTTGTTTACATTAAAAAAGATAGTATGGATGTCTCGTTGTTGGATTATAATATTGATCAAGCTAATTCATTGCATATTAAATTAAAAATATTAAATACAAACCGAGAAATATTACTTTCAGCTTTGTACAGATCACCAGATTTAAATATCCACGAATTTCTTGCAAGCTTAGAAGATTACTTGATAGAAACAAAGAAATATCCTGAACATATTCTAGTGGGTGATGTAAACCTTAATATTTTAAGCACTGCCGATCTTCCAAATCTAAATCAATCTTATTTAACAGTTTTAAGCCAATATGGCTTTAACAGATACCTAGACGGCGAGACGAGGAAATCCGATACTGCCGCTACTTGTATAGACCATATTTTTTTAAAAGCCGATTCAAAAAAAATTTTCATGAATGCTTTTATTATTAACACGGCACTTACAGATCATTTTACTACAGGAGCTTTTCTCGTAATAAACAACTTTTCTCAGCTATTAAAAAATACGAGGACCTTAAACACATCGAAGAAAATTATAATAAATGAAGAAAATCTGAAATACCATTTATCAGAAGAAAATTGGGAAAATATCTACTCACAAACAAATGGTGAAAAAGCTTTCTCTATATTTTATCAAACATTTTTACAGTACATAGATATAAATAAAAAAGAAATCTTTCCGAAAACATTTTGTGCTAAAGAAAAGAAAATTAAACCGTGGATTACGAAAGGACTAGTAGCAGCTATCAGGAAAAGAGATGCTATGGCCCGTAGAATTAGCAAGACGGTAAAAAATAAAATAGAACTTAAAGCAGAGTACACCACTTATAGAAATAAACTTAATGGTTTAATAAGGCAAGTTAAAGACAGTTATTACTCAGACAAGTTTAAAGAGAATTCGGGAAATATTAAAAAGTTCTGGCAGATTGTTAACGAAGCAACTGACACAGACGCAACGCAGCAAAGCAACATCGAACTAATCAGAAAACACGATGGAACAGGAACAGTTAGCGAAACCTCTGACATAGCCGAAGAATTTAACACATACTTTTCAAGCATAGGNAATGGGACTTATTTAGTGGAGATTTCAGATAAGAATGCGTTAGCTTTTCTTGAGATTATGCCTAATATTTGAAATGAATAACAAATATTTTATTTAAATCCAGCTGGCTAATGTTCAAATATGTTTACTATTTCAATAAATTTCTTTGTCTATACAAGTATATTCTGACGCAAATTCTGGATGTATGCAGACTACGATAATATTCAATAGAAATGCTTGAATTAGTTTAAGAGACAAAACCATGTCTGAAATATTTTTCCTAAAAGCGATGAGTAAAAAAACTTAATTATCCCCATTTGAAAATAATACTATAACAATTCCAAATTATTACCCTGAAGTATTAAGGAAAAAGAGATAGAATAGGTGAATTTCGATATTTATGCATTTTTTTTTTTTTTTAAAAAAACATACTCTTGAATACAGTTTTTAAATATTCTTGTTAAGCACTAGAGCATAGAGTGCTTCATTTCGCTAAATTGCATATGCGATGTGGCAGTTTTAAAAGTAAAATGAATATGGGGACAGTAGAACTATTTGGTGAGCGTCTGCAGTTTATTCTATTAGGTCTTGTCTTGCAGTGATGACTGTGCCGTGAAGGGTTTTGATCTCTACGTTTTTTATTTAGTGTTAGAAACATCTTCAGGTGAGTAAATGTTGTCCTGGAGGAGAAACAACGCGAACAACCTTATGCATGCTTCAAACACTAAGTGCCAAACGTCCGAACCTAAACCCTTCATGACCCGGTCACAACCGCAACACAGTATTATTGTTAATTTGGAAATATTTTGCAGCAACTGAGTCCATCGAGTTATTCTTTAACTTTTGTCTATTCCTCAATTAAATGTTGAGCGTAGAATTACAGAAATAGTAGTGTTGGTGAATATTTACCTATTTTAAATTCAGTTTGCTATTAGATGTATATGCCTTAGGAGCAGATCTTAAAATAAATGTCAATATTGCAATATTATTTCTGAATTACTTAAGTAATTCGCATAAAACATGACCTACTCTCAGAAGAAAAACTGGATGATCCAGTAAGAAGTGAAGACACCATAATTAGTAAATAACTCTAGTTGTTAAAGGCCAACATCATCAGTTATCTTAAACCAACATCTCAGTATCCCCGGAAAACTTATCTTCTCTCACAAATTAGGTAAGTTGGAAAACCCACAATAGCGTTAAAGTATAACCCCTTTGTATTGATTGTAAAACAAAGAAACTGGAGAGATAGAGAGAGAGAGGCAACAAATAAATTGAAAGGGACATTCGTTTGATTGAATGACTAGCGTTACGCTATATATCGCTGCTTTATTTCCATTTGAAATATTGGTTTTGGTTATTGTAAATTATCTTACGCTAAGACCAAAAGAAAACCGTCGTTCAAATAAATAATTTGTGAAAGTATATAAATATGGATATCTATAACAATACATGTAAAACCCTAAATAATGTTAGTACCTACATACGCTTGTGAACTGTTTTTTTTTACATTGTACTTTTAATTTATACTCATTACTGTACACTTTTTACTTGTATCTACGCTGTTAAATAATACACACTTATAATAGTGTTCATTAATCCTTTTTTGAAATCTAAAGAATATATTTTCTTTTTATTTAATAATTCACACGAGAGAACCTTACAGTTTGTAATTTCTGTTTCTTATAACTCACAATTTGTTAAAAATTAATTTTTATATGAATTATATATCTGAGCGCAGTGCAGAGGGTAAAACACTTTTTCAGTAATTGTATTCTCGACCTTTTATTGATCGTGGAAAAGAGATTTTTTTTTTTTTTTTTTTTTTTTTTTAAAGAGACATTTAAAAAATACTGATGGTTAAAACAAATCTTTAAAGTAATTAAAATTCTCTGAATATTTCAAGATAGAATAAGTTTAATTAGTGAGCTACTAACTAAAGTCAAAATTGCCTTAACCCCTAGAATTAATTCAACTCATTTTTTCTTTCTCTCTTTCGTCCTAACTCTCAATTTAATTTGTTGTGAGAAAAAAAAGAAGAATTTCCAATCAACAAAGGTAAAATTATATATATCATATATAAAGTCCCATAACTTTTCAACCAAAATAGTTTTACCTGCATGCTTTAGGCAATGACCAGAAGGCCATTCTTAATATGGCACTTGGATCTGACCCAGAGCTAGCCTGTCTGAAATCTGCATACGAAGGTTTTCACAATACAATAGAAAAGCTTATCACTAAAATAGTCGTTCATAAACGACTCCAAATACAGATTAGGTTATTTTAAAAAGTCAAAGCTGTATTCAGCCATCGATGCCAAATTACCGTACTACAAGATTTATCATTTAAAGTATGGTATAAATATATAATATGGTATATTAAAAAGTTAGTTAATCCCTATAAACCTTTTTTTCTTTTTTTTAATTTACAGCAATTGCGAGATTGTTGCGCAACTGTTTTGTAGGTGAGAGACTATCAAGTAAAAACCTGCTTATCTACACAATTATCTCAGTTAACAATTTCTTTCCTAAAATGCAAAAGATGCGATAAATAATTAACAATTAAATAGCTTTGATTTGTGTGATTTTGATCTATTCTTATTGTCGTTTTATAAATTAAAGAATAAGTGATTTTGTCGATAAGATAAAATATACTTTAGTATAGAGAATTATTATCAGTGATAGGCAAAGTAAAGCGTTTTTATCTGACAGGAAGGGTGTGATATGTATAAGAGTAAGATTGAGATTATGAATAAAGTAATCACACAAAACAATAAAAGAAAGGGGTTTTTACGTCATGAGGCGCAAAAACCCCTTCTGTTGAACGTGTTGTTTATGAATAGTCTATAGGTTTCATCAATGACTAGTGCGAAAAAAGAGTCCTTTATATGTCTGTACTCCCTATTATACAACTGGCTTTATGTTTTATAAATATGCTTTATATTTTACATTGCTTTAATCTTGAAGATCAACTTAAAATGTGGTTTCCTCCTACCTATCTTTTTATTTAATCAAAGGATTAAGCCAACACTTTCGCTTCCGGGCTTACCTAAGGTAAGGGAAGCTATGCGATCGTTCTGAAAAACAAAAAGGTTTGGTCTCTGATTTTAAAAATCCCAAGACAAAAATCCATTTTAGACATCATGGAAAATTTTTGTTACCGTGACTGTCTGTCGGTTTGTTTATCGCTCAATTTTTGCCTACCAAGATATCTTAAAAACTATTCATCCGATTTTAATGACATTTAAATGGTAAGTCATTATTAGCCCATTGTTGGTCCCATAAAAGTTTCAACCTTCTGCCCCATTTGTTTATCTTCCACATTCACACAAACAAACATTTATTTACACCTTCTTTATTTATATCTTCAAAAGATATTTGACATTTGAATGGTTTGACGAAAGTAGCCCTCAGATTAATGTTAACCGTCTGCGCTCTTTAATTGTACTAAATTGATACTTAAATTCAAGTTAAGTCAAACAATTTTGACAGAGTTAATAAATGGGGGAAAATTAAATAAATTTAACAATATATGTAATAAGTTGTTAAAGCATAAAATCGTTTCAGTTTACGGAATTGGACGCGAGGAAGCTCATCAGCTTCCCAGCTGACTATTTTTTTAATATTTGCATCCTACAATTTAATGTTCGTCAGAAAATATTTAATACGAACAATAAATATTATTTGAATTAAACGTTTCTTATTAGGGTCCGTAGGCAAAACCAAGGACCCTTATATTTTCCTGCGTGTGTCTGTCTGNTAATGATATTGCTATTAAGAACTTTAATATTTTATCACCACATTTCTTTTTTTTTTTTAATGTTTCAGGGGCTTTCTTAATCCCGTTCCTGATTATGTTGGTGCTAGAAGGTATCCCGCTGTTCTTGATAGAACTGGGAATAGGGCAGAAGATGAGGTTAGGTTCCCTCGGAGTCTGGAACACCATACATCCGTGGCTGGGGGGCATGGGAATAGCTTCAGGCACAGTCACCTTCTTCGTAGCGTTGTATTACAACGTTATTATCACTTGGTGCTTCTACTATCTCTTCAATTCATTCCAGGTAAGGTTTCACAGTTTCATTCCTATTTATTTATTATATTTTTAAATAAAGTTTAAATTACCACTAAATATGCGTTTCATCATGTCGATTAAGTAACTAAAAACAAATTTGAAGTCGTTAACCCCTTCTACGAGTAATTTATTTATATTGTCATATTATTAATTAATTTTCGTTAGTTTAAAATGTTTAGTCTTTTTTTTTGTTATAAATATTCAATTAATCAATCGAAAATGATTAAATTATTTTAAAGATTAATCAAAGTCGCATTTTCGTTGTAGTACTGTACTCATAACTATTAAATTATTAATCGACCACTTCCCGTTATTACATAAAAAGCAAATTATAAGTCATAATTAAATGGATATAGAAAACTAATAGCTTTTATAAGAAGTATTAAATCAATATTTAATTCGACCGTTGAATTGCAAAATATCTTAAACTCAAATCAAGAACCAAAAATAACTATTATACATCAGAATATAAGAAGTATAAATAAAAACNCCCAGCTGACTATTTTTTTAATATTTGCATCCTACAATTTAATGTTCGTCAGAAAATATTTAATACGAACAATAAATATTATTTGAATTAAACGTTTCTTATTAGGGTCCGTAGGCAAAACCAAGGACCCTTATATTTTCCTGCGTGTGTCTGTCTGTCCGTCGCCTGCTCTCACGGCTACGCCTTTCGTCCGATGACTTTGAAATTTGGCATGTATATGTCTTGTACCTACCCACAAATACATACAAAAAGTACAATACAAAAGTACGTACAAAAAGTAAAATACATCATCAGAAGTTTGTTTATGTGTTTTGAGAATATCAGACCCATAAAATATTTCTTAGTAAGCTTTTTAGCATTTTAAAAAACACCATCAATAGGGTACTACTTAAACAATACAGTGTGGCCTACGGACCCTCGCTGTGTGCTGACTAGCACACACTTGATCTGTTTATTGTTATTAACATTTATGTTTGTAATTTAATAAATTTGTCTTTTTAATGCCTATCTTTTTAAAAATTTTGTAAAGAATCGCATAAAGTAGAGGTGTGCAAACCTGCCTTGACCAAATGATTGGGACGATAGCCAATTTTAACACGTAATTAATTTAAAAANCCGTAGGCAAAACCAAGGACCCTTATATTTTCCTGCGTGTGTCTGTCTATCTTTTTAAAATTTTTGTAAAGAATCGCATAAAGTAGAGGTGTGCAAACCTGCCTTGACCAAATGATTGGGACGATAGCCAATTTTAACACGTAATTAATTTAAAAATTCTACTTTTAATTTAGTTTTCTTAAGACATTCTAATTTTTTAGTTTTGTGATAAATAAATACATATTTTTGAAATTATCATCAAAACGAACCTCTTCGAAATAACAAATGTTTATCAATTCCTTGCCATGGTATGGAGCCTAAAATTGTATTTTGAAGACAATTGACGCGCGTTGACATTAAAAGGTTGCCCACATCTGCCAAAACTATCAAATAATTATATTTTTGTATTTGAATTAATAAATTTAAATTTAATTCATTTTTCTAGACTTAATTTGATTTAATTGAGAGGTTATCTATATTTTGCGGATATTTCCACTAATGTTTCACCTTTGATTTGTATATGTTTATTTCTAACTAGTTCGAAAATATTCTCTTGCCTAAGACCAATAAGTGTATAAATAAACAATGTCATAACTCATGAGAGGGTCCCACGTGAGTTGGACTATTAAGCAAATCTCAAGACACGTGTTTTTTTTATTTATAGGGTGTGTTAAGTGAGACATAACTGACCGTAAAGGCTTAGAGCAGCTTATTACAGCCAATCTAATCACTATATAAGAGACATAAACAAGTATCTCAAGCTTAATCAAATGATGTCCTCGTTAATTAATCCTAATGCCATCGTATTGAGCTTTCACAAAAATCAAAATCAAGCTATTAAAAATCTTAATTAACATTTATATGATCTTAATACGAATGGAAGTCATCAGATTACATTTGTACATAATAAATTTAAATTCGTTGAATTTTTTCCACTTTTATTAAATATTACATGGTTTTGCAGTTAAATTTTATTTGTATACAGGGGTGCCCTCCCCCCCAAGGCCTATGGCGCAATCCCCCCCCCCCCAAAAATAAGGCAAAAATACATAAATANCTTAGGTAGATTTTGGAAAATTTTAAAGGTGAATTAATCATAATCGACACTGTTTGACTTAACACCTTTATACTTTTCACAACAAAAATATAATTATAAAATCGGAAAAAACAAAAGTTACATTTCTACTTAAATATTCATTTAAATTTACCTGTGAATATAAACCGCCATGTCAATTTGAAGCTCCTATATGATAGTTATCTTCTAGAAACACTATAACACCTTTTTCTATTTTTTTGGGAAATGTTAAAAAAATCACATAATGTAAAAATCAGTTGTTTTTTTTAATTAAAGTATTACTGTTTCTATTAACACTGAAAATACTGTCAAGTTGGTAATATGTGTACAAGTAAGAAATACATTCATTTATTTGGTCAACATTTGCTTTACGTTATAATTATTAGGTAGGTTATATATAATTATTTAGATTATATATTTTCACTTTACTTATATTTGTTTGTAGCAAGATAAAATTGTTCGCACAATTTTTTATACTTTTTTAATTTTTGTTATATCGTTTAATTTACGTAAATCGGTTTGTTAAAGAGCGCAAGAGAAGAGTAGATAGATGTTAGCGTTGCCGATTCCGCGAGGCTACTGAAACTAAGATGCTCATATCAGCCGCCTGGTAGCGCTACACTGCCACCCTTCGATTCAAGGTTTCAAATATAGGGTTGGCTACTTTCACACCAGGGATTAGGATAATGGGGGTGACTTTATTTCGTCGATTACAAGAAATATTTTTTTTTAAAAAACATTTTTCGTAACTTTAATTTTCGCCAAACAATAAATAATAATAAAATATTTACTAAAAGAAAATACTTTTTCTACTTAAATTTACAAAAAGATAAAGTTTGTAAGTTATGACCAATGAACGTTTTAGAAACAACACAAACATTATTATATACACTATAATACTAGGAATACCAAACTAACGTATTGTGGTTTACTAAATACCTAAAGAATCATAAGATAGAAATAAAATTTCTATATTATGAATAATAATAAATTAACGAAGAAATAAAAATGTCAAAATTATAGATTTTAAGTTTTAAGTTCTACTGTACAAATAATCTTGGTTGAAGTTTATCAAGGTATATGCTGTCATTAATGACACTCCTTTACTTAGGTACAGTACACACCTACCATTTTTGAGATGAATATAAAAATCCTCATTAATATCATACACATCCTCCGAGGGTAAATTTTATTATCCTAGAAATTCATTCCTAAAAATTTTTAATTTTGGACATCACTTATTAAAAGTACCATATCCTCTCTCATATATCTGTCATGTTTCAAATATTTATGATTGAATTCAGCAAGTTATAACCTTTGTCATAATTATTGGTTTTTGCGTCTTATCACATCAGTATTAGTATTGTGATAGTAATCAAGTAGTAGGTCTTGATTCAGTTCCTTATAAATAAAATATTAAACCTGATATTAAACGTTATGTGTCAAATATCTTCCAGTTCAAAAGGTGAGATATCCTTGACTTAGTTCTTTATAATAATTAGAAGAATTAATTATATTTTTTCTATCAACAACTAATTAATTTTCAGATAATTTCATTTTTATTTGTTATAAATGAGATAACACAGAGCAAATATTTAAGGATTTATTTAGAAGGGTATATATTTTACTCCAACCTACCTATCGGCTGTTTCCGATTGAGTAATGTTTCTGTATAGGTGGGTTAGTGCTTTTAGCACGGAGGCCTATATCCGGTCGTTACCGTTCCAAAACGTGCACTAAATCAAGGAATATCTCTTCTAGGTCAGCCATTCAAAACATGCTTCTGAGGAAACCTGTGTTTCAGTTACCCATGTTCTTGTGTAGGAAATAGCCCAAAGTTAAGTAGAAGGTATAAGTTAGAAGGTAATAGATTTATCGTACTCTAGAATTAGCTTGACTTTATTTGACTTATTCTTTTAGCACCTAGGTGGAGCATAGGACTTCGATCAACTTTACCATCATATTCTATTCTTGACTAACGCTCTAACATCGGACCAGGTTGTTCTCTCTCGATGCCTTCTGTCTCTACACCCCTCCTCCAGGTAGCTTGCAACAACAACAGCTCAACAAAGCAGATGCACCCCCCCCCCCCCAAAAAAAAATTTCAACTTCGCACTGTGCGCCGTTATACCCCCCTCGTGGGCACCCCTGTTGTATAGAACAATCGATCAAAATGTGCCCGATAAATAATCGAACTTTGAGCTTTATTCAGTATACATTTTTGCCATTTCGTTAGGTCAATATTTAGTTCGTCTTTCAATCAACCATACTAGTGATGCGGCGCATAAAAAACTCGCGTAGAATTGTTCTTTTATATCAGCCATATTTGTTTCCAACATGGCTACCATGAAACATCAGAGAAAAAACAAATTCTGAATTTACCTGAAAATACTTTAAAATGTTATATAATATGCAGTGCAATATAGGCATAACTTTTCTTCCAACACCCATATTCCTGCCATATTTGTTTTCACAATGCCGGTAAAAAATAAAAACTTTTTAATAATACTTAATCATTTCTTACTTCAAAACTTTAAAACATAATGTTGAACTTGCCATGTTGGCTAAATACACGTTTTTATTCGTCAGGCATATTAACCACCACCATCAAAATATAAAGCGTAAAATTTAAAAAAACATAAAACATATTCTTTTTCTACCCTTCTATAGGTACCATTAACACTATGTAAAACATAGCATGCTGACTATAGCCTTTTTCTTAATCATCCACCACAAATTAAGTTTGAACATTTTAATAGTTGCTTATTCTTTTTCTTTCTTGCAGATCTGTGATACCATGTACTTAATGTCATGCTGATTATTCTTATTCTCCATATTGCCCGCCATCTTAAAAGTATTAAGTGTATATTATATTAAGAGTCAAATGCTGAGATTTTCTTGCGTTCCAAATTTTGTTCAAATTGGCAAATTTTTCTCTAGTAATCGTTAGATAAACACACAAACAAACAAGTAAGCTTGTCAAAGCCTAAACTTTGAAATGAAGAACTCACTACACCCATTCAATAATTACTATTCCGGGCAAATAAAATGTATAAAACCGTTATCAAATTGTGAGAAAACAATGTATTTGTCTTTATGCATTGGATTTATATTATTTTCATGTCAGGCAGTTTTATTTTTTGTTTGTGTTAAATTTTTCTCATTACCGTTAATATATTATTTTCTATATTAACAATTATTCCTATATTTTAAAAAACGAACAAAAATCTATTTAATATTTAATTTTTTTGTTTGTGTGCCCTAATTTAATCTTGGTTGAAGTAGGGAAGGTAGGGAGGCATTACTACAGAACTTACGAAATATACTTACGCTAAAAATAAAAGAGTTAAATATCCGTTATCTTGTTTATGATAGAAACGCCTCAATGATGTTAAAACTAGAATTAAGAAAAAGAGACGCAGCTTGCAATGTAGATAAACACATGGTCCCATTTCTTATCATTGCAGACTTGACTTAATCATCTGCACAGATTATTCCCAGATCTTATAATCGGAAATTCTTTTAGCGGTGAATATTATACTGATTAGAAAGTAGAAACAAGTCTAATATTAGAGTATCATGATTTCAAAGTATCACTGTAATTATTTATTGGTCTGTCATAGCCAATTTTAATACTAGAAACCTCTGGTATACATATTTGTTATAGTCCAGGAGTACAAATTTCGTTAGTTCGCCGAAAATAAAGTTGATGTAGGTTAGTCATTCAAATATTACTCCCAATAAAACTGGTCACCTATCATGTGACAAAATAAACTATTTACTACAACAACAACAAACTAACTAACTAACTAACCTACTAATTTTGTACTCACGGATTATGAACCACACTGTCCACTATAATTTGTGGAACAAAGTCGCTCTCTAATGGGTTTTCTTTTTCAAATGTGTATTGCCAAGCTTTGCCCTGCAGACGGACTTAACTGACCACATATTCTTAAAAGGTGCTAAAAGATTAACTTCAATTTTTTTAAAGTTTTTGGTAGTTTTCATACTACGGAAAGATTAAATTTTAAATAATTCAAATTACAATTATCAATAACTACGGGAGACATACAGAGAAAAATAGACCCCCGCACCGGGACTCGAACCACGGGACCTCCTATTAATCCGTANTCATTGTTGCGTTGACCTGGTACGAAGGAGTAACAACGTCCAATTTATCCATTACATAATTGGTAGTAGAATCACGTCGGGTGCATTCTTTTGCTTGATGTTGAGGAGAACCGCATTTAAAACATGAACCCCGTTCTCTGCGCGGCTTAGGGCAGCTTGTTAACAAATGATCCTTTGCGAAGCAATTAAAACAGCGTTTAACTTGAGCTGAAGATGAGGATGCAGGAGTTTTCAGAGTTGAGTCTACTTTCTTTTTTTCCAGTAAAGGTTTCACTACCTCGGCCATAGGTTGAGAGGTTTTGTTTATACGAACATTCTTCCTTTCTTCAATGATCCTTTCGAATTTTATTAGATCTTTAAATAAGCCATCAATGGAAGTGTGGTCCTTTGAAAGAACCATACTCGCTAATTCTCTGTTAGTTAAGCCTATCGCGATTCTTTCTTTTTGTTCCTCAAAACTTAACTTTAACTTTTCACATAACTTAACTTTATCATGAAAGTAAAGGCTAAGGTCTTCTTTTGTACCTTGAACCTTGCTATTCATGGCATTCCATAATGACGTTATATTTTCTTCAAAAACGAAACGGTTTTTGAATGCTTGTTTAAATTGTGACCAATCATTAATAACAGTTTTATTTGTTTCATACCAGCATAAAGCAGCTCCGGTAAGTTTACTTTTAGCTGTCTCCAATGTAAATTCCGCTGGCCACCTGTGTAGTTTCGCCGACTTCTCGATGTTTTCTAACCAATTTTCACTGATAGTCAAATCCTTACCATCGTAACCAACAATATTTTTAGAAAAATCCGGAATCACGCAATATTTTTCGTCCTTTTTTGAATTTTGATTAGCCTGCAATAACAACTGCATCGACTCTTGTTGAGCTTTCATGAGGCCTAACAAAGACTCGATGTTCAAGGAATCATTATTTAAAGTATTCGCCGATGTGCTTAGCTTCGAATTTGATTTTGCTTCAAAATTCGTGCCAAATTTTGTGCAGATCGGTTCAGCCGTTCAGGAGGAGTATGCATCAGAAAAAAGGCAAAGTGTAGTATAAGAGCTTCGCTTCGCTCAGCTCAATCAATGAAAAATATATATTAATCATTTCATATTTGATTCAACATCCACAGAACATTTGAAAACGTAGTATATAAAAAGTTCTTTTTATCTTAAAATTATTCTCTGTATGTCTCCCGTAGTTATTGATAATTGTAATTTGAATTATTTATAAAAGATTAACTTAAACACAAAATTCTAGCTTGAAGTAAGTCAAATTTTTTTGGACGTTATCTCCTAGATTGTTATTGTAGCATTACAAGAATAATGTATGTCATTTTTGCCAAAACTCAATTGTAAAATATATAACACGTTGTACGTGTTTATTTATTTCTACATTACATCATCACCACAGGTCTATGCTACGACACCATAGATTTCCTCAGATATGACGTTAACATTTTAATTGTACCTATTTAGAACGAGTATAATATAATAATCAATATGAGTTAGTCTATCTTGAGTCCTAAATCGCGACTAAACCATATTAGATTTGCTTGAAATTCCCATTAAATGGTTTAGGACCATGCATATCTAGTAGTATTAGTAAGTGAGCCAAGCTCTGGGCCCAGGCCTTACAAACAGACCACATATTAGGTCCTTTTTGCCGACCCCAAAATTACTCACCCATCACCACTTTCTCCTATCCTCAAATCTCCTTGTTGGATTATAAAGAAGACTCTATCTTGCCATTCTGAAGTTGCAAGTTCCTTGCATTTTGAAGCGTGTTTCCTGATTTCTCTCTTTTTTATAATTAAAAATTCGGAATTTTGTCGGAACTTTGAAATTTCGTCAAAATCAGCCCAGAAGTTTAGGCGCGTCTGAAAAAAATGACAGACTCTTTTTTTTGGATTCAGGGGACTTCAAAACGTGTAAATCTATCCAAGTCTCAAAATCGAATTTTCGCCCTAGCACAATTCATTCTCTTTTTATGAAAAAAGTAAAAACCAGTAAACCAAGATTTAAAGGTGAAATTTCTTATGACAATTAATCGGGAAAGCAACATGGTTACATTGGAATTTAAATATTGTTTTTGCAGGGCATAACGCCCTAAAATTTAGGATAGAAATTAATTTATCAATTTTTCCTCTAGGAACGAAACTACACAATTATTAAATATACAAAATGTCACTGAAATCGATTCAGTAGTTTAAACTACAATTTTAACAATATATTTTATCTTCGCACAAAGGATATTGGTTTGAGGTCATTATACCTTCCGATTTTTAAACGTCGATATGTTTCTTGCACTCTTTTCCATGAAGGGCTTCTTTGTTGACCTTGCTTGAAGTAGAGCAGCCTGATTTCGATCCGGCACTTGTATGTTAATATTTACTTACACAAAGCAGACTGACCTTGTAAACAAAAATCTTTGTATTTTTAGAAGTGCATATGAAAGTGAGAATTGACTGATTTATTGTTTTTGTAAGTGTTTCTAAATCCGTAATTTATTTGAATTATTTTATTACAATGAGGTGGGGGAAATTTTAAAGCTGTTAGGAATGATTTAATTAGTCTTCTTAGGTAAAACCATTTACGATTAAATAAATTTAAGTTCTATTCCGGGTAGGAATTGGTAGAATTATTTTATTAGTAAATTTTGATAAGATGATTAACCACGAAAAGTCATAACATCTAGCTAATTGAAAATATTGGACAGAGCTGTAATGTAGGTATATGACGAATGATTACTTCGAATATTGAGAGCCAGTGTACGGATTAAATTACCAACTTATCACGTCTGCTCGACCATCAATGAATCAAGGGCGGCACGAATTTGTGGGTTCGATTCCTCGCCGTAATACTCTGATTTATATGGGTCACTAATTATCACATAATATATGGGCCGTATAATGTACCGAGGTATGATGTAAGAAGGGGCTGGTACTCACTACCACGGGGATAGTAAAATGGGCCAAAAAAATTGCCTAATTGCTGAGTTCGAACAAGGGGTTTCGCCTACCAGTCTGGTAAATGTTGAACTTTGTACTAGAAACTGACTACAAATATTACTAACTCTAATATTGTTCCACAGATTTTGATTTAGTATCTTCTCGCAATCTTTCTTTCAAATCAATTTTCTCATGGTTCGCTAGAAACAGAATAAAAGAACTAAGCATATTATAATACAAACCGTAAAAGTATATAATTATTTTTCGAATACGGATTAGTATTAACCTTATTCATTAATAAATTAGTGTTGGATGAAACATTAATGTACATATAAGAGAGTAATAAACATTCTTTACTGTCTTCTAGCCATAATGTTCTCACGTTCGCTCTCTATATAAAACTAATGTAGGGCTAAATATAAACTGCCTCAGACACATCGTGTTCACACTCCTACAAAAATTCTATTTTGGTCTTGTTGCCTAGCATGTAGACCTATCTGCATCTGCATCACATACTAATATTCTACGGATTTATTTTTATTTATATTCCATCTTTTCGCTAAGCTTTTGAGATTACATAATAAAGCTTTAATAGCTAAATATTAATAAAACTTTTTTTTTTTTTTTTTTTTTTTTTTTTTTTTTTTTTTTTTTTTTTTTTTT
>KZ652790.1:63129-74687 GCA_001010745.2 Gerris buenoi | reverse complement strand
ATAAGTAAATACCATACTACTTATTTTAGATATTTACAAAACCAAGTGACATTTTTGACATATAACAAAAATAATCAAAACAAGTCAAGTAACAGGGTTCCATAATAACATTTTCCCCCGTCTTTTTAAAGCTTACGTTTACGCGAGCGTTGCGCGTGAATGCTTGGGCGGATAACGTATTCCAACGAACTCAGCCTGGGCATGGTAAAATAAACATGTGTACCAAATTTCAACTAACGGTGATCTTTTATCCAAGTTATCGTCATCGGTAGAATTCTTGACGAATTTTGCTTGACGGTGATTTTGTGATGGTTATTTTTTGACGGTGATTTTGGTCGTTTTTTCGGATTCACCGGGCTCCAGAACAAGCCATAAAGAACTTCGTTCCAAAAACTACATTGTTTTACCAACTAGTGTCGTAAAATGTTCGACACTTCTTTAGATGTTTACTCTCCTTATAAAAAATTTAAGAGAGTAACAATTTAAAGAAGGTTACCAAAATGTACTTCTTTAAGTTATAAGATTATTTATATGGTTTAAAAAACGATGAGGATGAGGATAATATTAGTATTATTATATAATAACTGTTTTTTTATCGACATTTGCATTTAAAAGTTCGCCAATCGTGTATCGTATTACGAATTTGCTTAAATCTATTTATGAAATGAAAAATAATTTATTGCTAAGATAATATACTAATATATTTCCAAGAGGCATGTTAGCGTAGGTTATTAATTAAAGTTGCAGTTTTATTACATTTATTTATTACCCTTCATACATATCAAAATTGTTTTCACCTGTTGTAAAGGTAATTACTGATAACGGCATTGTCAATAGTACCAAAGAATGTTGAACTTTTTTAATCTATGAAAATATTTTAGTTTGTGTGTTATACTTTATATGATAAGGCTAAAACAATCATAATAGTACTATTTACATAAAAGCAATAACGTATTAAAGTGTTGCCTGAACGAATAAGGTGGTCGTAACCTTTATTTATCAAGGCTATAAAGCTAGGATTATTGTCAAGGGTGTTGTTAATGATATAATTCACTAGCAACAAACATTAAGTTACTATGATGATAGTTACAATAAATAGTTGCTAAAGTACATAGTTTATAGTCTGTCCCTAACGAGAATTAGTTTGTTGTCAGCGCGGGAAATCGAGTGACACATAGATTGGCCTCTGAGGGAAAAAATAAAGCCACTACATTCACCTTCTTGTATGGTTATCCAGAGGGCAAATCTTGAGCTCTCATTGGCTCCCCACCCCATTTGCTTAGTTTTTACCGCGCTGTCAACGCACTAACTCTCGTTTCGGACAGACTGTAAGTCATTAGCGTCTGAGTTGTAAGGTTAAAAGAGTTGCAATTGCAGTTGTTAAAACCAATGGAAGTCGTTACCGTCTGATTTGTAAGCATAAAAGAGTTGCAATTGCAGTTGTTAAAACCAATGGANTGTTTTTTATTGTCTGCTACCTCGAAAAAAATAGCATATGCTACACGACTGTGAAGTGTTTTTTCTTTACTTCTTCGCTCGACAGTAAATGTAATTGCCGCGGTAAAGAAAAAACTCACTTCACAGCCTAGTAACATAATATACTATTTATGGAAGAACTATGTACATAAATATTGATTATAGATGGAAAATAAATATTTTTGATGAACAAAAAATATTTGCTTTCGGATTGAAATTAAACTACTTTTATGGAAAAAAACCAAACATGGATTTTGGATGTTTATAGAGAAACAATATAAATTTTTGGATAGAAAGTAAATTACTTTCATGGAAGAACAAACTTTATTTTAGAACACAATAACGTAATTAGTCAGTTTTGTGTTTTGGAAAAGTTTCAGTGGGTATTTGGGTATGTGTATGATCTGGCAACATTGCATTAAAATAAAGCTAGAAATTTTNATTTGTAAGGATAAAAGAGTTGCAATTGCAGTTGTTAAAACCAATGGAAGTCGTTACCGTCTGATTTGTAAGCATAAAAGAGTTGCAATTGTTAAAACTAATGTAAGTCGTTGGCAACTGCGAATAAAAGTTATAACCCACATTTATTATAGAAAAATTATTAATCATTAGCAACTGTGTTGTAATTATAAGATCACTTTCAACAAACCATCTAAAATACATTAAAATCTAATGTGCACTTTTAAAATGGCACGTCTATAAACTGTGACTTACCTTATAAGAAAAACAGAAGGGCGTAGCAATCAAAAGAAGGCATGGAGGTAACTTACATAACTATATTATGATGTTTCCATGACTTTTCAAAACTATTTTCGTTTTAAACCAAAAGTGTTTCCATGAGGAGTTTCCAAAACAGTTTTCACAACAATTTTGAAAACTCAAAATACTCTCAGACTGGTTATAGTTAAGTCAGGTTATCATATCTCTACTCATCATATCAACTGCGCATGTCCCAATGCAATATCCGTTTCTATGCTATTTTTTTAACTAACAATTTGCTGGTGTGAACTTGAACTCAAAACGTTTTGAAATCGCCGTTTCCATGGGGGTTTTAAATACCAAAAATGTTTTCAAAACTGTTTTTAAAACTCATGGAAACAGTAATGATTCCATTGCACATCCTGGCTAAACCTTCTACCAAATAGAGGAAGCGTTCGGAATTACTAACCATTCAACCGATCGGTCGACTGGTGGTTGTTTGTGGTCAGTGTCTTGGCAGCTTGGAATAATCTTGATTTCGCACGGAACCGGTTAAAGCCAGCGGTCGAACGAAAAGGTTATAAATAAAGAGAGGTTATAAATTGGTTGTTGTTTGGTGTGTGATAGAAGCTAGTGCTATTACTAAGTGAATGATCAATTGCAGCGGCACATAGATTAAATCTGTATATAGCCATCGGCCATAATTTCTTTCCTTTTTCCATCAACTGAAAACTCTTATTTCACTTATTAATGTGATTTTCAGCAGCATCTTCTTCCTGAAGTTCTGCAAGGCACAGGGTTATCTTTTATTTTTATACCCACCTATAGTGGTATCCCTAACGGTCCAACTTGGTCGTACGACACTCAATCCAACGAGCCAATGTCATTCGACAGTTGGAGTGTGAGTGGGGTGGTTGGCAATATGTTGTACGACAAGGTCGAGTCGGATTCCCCTTGCAGTCAAGTTTGGATCCAACAAGACCAGCCACGTGACGTACGACCAAGTTGGACCATGAATAGCTGGTTATAAATGTTACAAAATAAGATTACATAGTAACAAAGTAAATAACTATTAACAAATGGATATTTATTTCAATTAATAGAGTACCGTTAAAGGTCCATGATTAATGATTAACAAAACACTAAATATTGAAAAAGGAATTTTTAAGAATTGAAAAAAATCTGGGGCAACAAGAGACAAAAAACTTTTAAACTTTTATAATTACAATGAAATTCCACCATAGAAGGTAATATTATGGTTAACTAACCCCTAAATGATCGCTAAATCAATCGAAAGTTTACGAACGTGGTTGGTTGTTTAGGTTGCGGTCTTTCCGTAAACACCGGTTACTTCTCGGTCGACCTGTTTAGTGATTCCAAACACACCTTAAAATAATGAACGCCATCAGGAGGAGTCAAATTTGAATTTCAAAATTACATTATGGTTTCAGAAACCATTTTCAATTGATATTGATATTATTAATCTGCCGTAATCTGCCTTATAAAGCCCAAAAAGAATTTGCTAAGCTATCGAGTGACTATAACTTAAAAATTGTATAAGTCTTATAAAATCTCTTAATGAATAATGGATTCGAACAAAATCTGAGTTTTCCGCTCTATTTTACACGTTTTAAACTACCCCTGAGCCCGAAAAAGTAGTTTTTAAAACTACTGAGCCAATTTCGTTAAATTCTGGCCAACATATTATAGTATTTACTTGTATGTTTAATTTAATTTTGAATACCTGGAGTCATCAAAAATATCGTGATGAAAAATGGGGTCATGAATGAAAAATGTTAAGGAAGCACTGTCCAAGAAGTTCAAAGAAAAAACATAGATGTAAACTAGAGTGGGGATGTGCGAATTTTAGTTTTTATTGGGTTATATTCACGCTAAATTTAGGTTACTACAACTAACTCACCCCTGTAGATAAGAGATGAAAATTGAAACAGCCATTTAAGACATTAATAAAAACAAAGAAAACATATTGAAATAAAAGAAAAATAATTTTAAAAAGGGTCAAAATTTATAGACAGATTTATTTAGATTACAGCATTGCTACCTACATTTACAAAATCTCTAGAAAGATTCTGAATCACTATCATAAGGTAGGGGAGATCCCGTTGCATCAAATGGTTCGGAAGAGTCTGTTGCTTCCTTAGGAAGAAAAGTTCCCGTTGCATCAAATGGCTGGGGAGAGGCTGTTGCTTCCAAAGGTTGGGGAGATCCCGTTCCTTCAAATGGCTGGGGAGAGGCTGTTGCTTCTAAAGGTTGAGGAGATCCCGTTCCTTCAAATGGCTGGGGAGAGGCTGTTGCTTCTAAAGGTTGGGGAGATCCCGTTCCTTCAAATGGCTGGGGAGAGGCTGTTGCTTCTAAAGGTTGGGGAGATCCCGTTCCTTCAAATGGCTGGGGAGAGGCTGTTGCTTCTAAAGGTTGGGGAGATCCCGTTCCTTCAAATGGCTGGGGAGAGGCTGTTGCTTCTAAAGGTTGGGGAGATCCCGTTCCTTCAAATGGCTGGGGAGAGGCTGTTGCTTCTAAAGGTTGGGGAGATCCCGTTCCTTCAAATGGCTGGGGAGAGGCTGTTGCTTCTAAAGGTTGGGGAGATCCCGTTCCTTCAAATGGCTGGGGAGAGGCTGTTGCTTCTAAAGGTTGGGGAGATCCCGTTCCTTCAAATGGCTGGGGAGAGGCTGTTGCTTCTAAAGGTTGGGGAGATCCCGTTCCTTCAAATGGCTGGGGAGAGGCTGTTGCTTCTAAAGGTTGGGGAGATCCCGTTCCTTCAAATGGCTGGGGAGAGGCTGTTGCTTCTAAAGGTTGGGGAGATCCCGTTCCTTCAAATGGCTGGGGAGAGGCTGTTGCTTCTAAAGGTTGGGGAGATCCCGTTCCTTCAAATGGCTGGGGAGAGGCTGTTGCTTCTAAAGGTTGGGGAGATCCCGTTCCTTCAAATGGCTGGGGAGAGGCTGTTGCTTCTAAAGGTTGGGGAGATCCCGTTCCTTCAAATGGCTGGGGAGAGGCTGTTGCTTCTAAAGGTTGGGGAGATCCCGTTCCTTCAAATGGCTGGGGAGAGGCTGTTGCTTCTAAAGGTTGGGGAGATCCCGTTCCTTCAAATGGCTGGGGAGAGGCTGTTGCTTCTAAAGGTTGGGGAGATCCCGTTCCTTCAAATGGCTGGGGAGAGGCTGTTGCTTCTAAAGGTTGGGGAGATCCCGTTCCTTCAAATGGCTGGGGAGAGGCTGTTGCTTCTAAAGGTTGGGGAGATCCCGTTCCTTCAAATGGCTGGGGAGAGGCTGTTGCTTCTAAAGGTTGGGGAGATCCCGTTCCTTCAAATGGCTGGGGAGAGGCTGTTGCTTCTAAAGGTTGGGGAGATCCCGTTCCTTCAAATGGCTGGGGAGAGGCTGTTGCTTCTAAAGGTTGGGGAGATCCCGTTCCTTCAAATGGCTGGGGAGAGGCTGTTGCTTCTAAAGGTTGGGGAGATCCCGTTCCTTCAAATGGCTGGGGAGAGGCTGTTGCTTCTAAAGGTTGGGGAGATCCCGTTCCTTCAAATGGCTGGGGAGAGGCTGTTGCTTCTAAAGGTTGGGGAGATCCCGTTCCTTCAAATGGCTGGGGAGAGGCTGTTGCTTCTAAAGGTTGGGGAGATCCCGTTCCTTCAAATGGCTGGGGAGAGGCTGTTGCTTCTAAAGGTTGGGGAGATCCCGTTCCTTCAAATGGCTGGGGAGAGGCTGTTGCTTCTAAAGGTTGGGGAGATCCCGTTCCTTCAAATGGCTGGGGAGAGGCTGTTGCTTCTAAAGGTTGGGGAGATCCCGTTCCTTCAAATGGCTGGGGAGAGGCTGTTGCTTCTAAAGGTTGGGGAGATCCCGTTCCTTCAAATGGCTGGGGAGAGGCTGTTGCTTCTAAAGGTTGGGGAGATCCCGTTCCTTCAAATGGCTGGGGAGAGGCTGTTGCTTCTAAAGGTTGGGGAGATCCCGTTCCTTCAAATGGCTGGGGAGAGGCTGTTGCTTCTAAAGGTTGGGGAGATCCCGTTCCTTCAAATGGCTGGGGAGAGGCTGTTGCTTCTAAAGGTTGGGGAGATCCCGTTCCTTCAAATGGCTGGGGAGAGGCTGTTGCTTCTAAAGGTTGGGGAGATCCCGTTCCTTCAAATGGCTGGGGAGAGGCTGTTGCTTCTAAAGGTTGGGGAGATCCCGTTCCTTCAAATGGCTGGGGAGAGGCTGTTGCTTCTAAAGGTTGGGGAGATCCCGTTCCTTCAAATGGCTGGGGAGAGGCTGTTGCTTCTAAAGGTTGGGGAGATCCCGTTCCTTCAAATGGCTGGGGAGAGGCTGTTGCTTCTAAAGGTTGGGGAGATCCCGTTCCTTCAAATGGCTGGGGAGAGGCTGTTGCTTCTAAAGGTTGGGGAGATCCCGTTCCTTCAAATGGCTGGGGAGAGGCTGTTGCTTCTAAAGGTTGGGGAGATCCCGTTCCTTCAAATGGCTGGGGAGAGGCTGTTGCTTCTAAAGGTTGGGGAGATCCCGTTCCTTCAAATGGCTGGGGAGAGGCTGTTGCTTCTAAAGGTTGGGGAGATCCCGTTCCTTCAAATGGCTGGGGAGAGGCTGTTGCTTCTAAAGGTTGGGGAGATCCCGTTCCTTCAAATGGCTGGGGAGAGGCTGTTGCTTCTAAAGGTTGGGGAGATCCCGTTCCTTCAAATGGCTGGGGAGAGGCTGTTGCTTCTAAAGGTTGGGGAGATCCCGTTCCTTCAAATGGCTGGGGAGAGGCTGTTGCTTCTAAAGGTTGGGGAGATCCCGTTCCTTCAAATGGCTGGGGAGAGGCTGTTGCTTCTAAAGGTTGGGGAGATCCCGTTCCTTCAAATGGCTGGGGAGAGGCTGTTGCTTCTAAAGGTTGGGGAGATCCCGTTCCTTCAAATGGCTGGGGAGAGGCTGTTGCTTCTAAAGGTTGGGGAGATCCCGTTCCTTCAAATGGCTGGGGAGAGGCTGTTGCTTCTAAAGGTTGGGGAGATCCCGTTCCTTCAAATGGCTGGGGAGAGGCTGTTGCTTCTAAAGGTTGGGGAGATCCCGTTCCTTCAAATGGCTGGGGAGAGGCTGTTGCTTCTAAAGGTTGGGGAGATCCCGTTCCTTCAAATGGCTGGGGAGAGGCTGTTGCTTCTAAAGGTTGGGGAGATCCCGTTCCTTCAAATGGCTGGGGAGAGGCTGTTGCTTCTAAAGGTTGGGGAGATCCCGTTCCTTCAAATGGCTGGGGAGAGGCTGTTGCTTCTAAAGGTTGGGGAGATCCCGTTCCTTCAAATGGCTGGGGAGAGGCTGTTGCTTCTAAAGGTTGGGGAGATCCCGTTCCTTCAAATGGCTGGGGAGAGGCTGTTGCTTCTAAAGGTTGGGGAGATCCCGTTCCTTCAAATGGCTGGGGAGAGGCTGTTGCTTCTAAAGGTTGGGGAGATCCCGTTCCTTCAAATGGCTGGGGAGAGGCTGTTGCTTCTAAAGGTTGGGGAGATCCCGTTCCTTCAAATGGCTGGGGAGAGGCTGTTGCTTCTAAAGGTTGGGGAGATCCCGTTCCTTCAAATGGCTGGGGAGAGGCTGTTGCTTCTAAAGGTTGGGGAGATCCCGTTCCTTCAAATGGCTGGGGAGAGGCTGTTGCTTCTAAAGGTTGGGGAGATCCCGTTCCTTCAAATGGCTGGGGAGAGGCTGTTGCTTCTAAAGGTTGGGGAGATCCCGTTCCTTCAAATGGCTGGGGAGAGGCTGTTGCTTCTAAAGGTTGGGGAGATCCCGTTCCTTCAAATGGCTGGGGAGAGGCTGTTGCTTCTAAAGGTTGGGGAGATCCCGTTCCTTCAAATGGCTGGGGAGAGGCTGTTGCTTCTAAAGGTTGGGGAGATCCCGTTCCTTCAAATGGCTGGGGAGAGGCTGTTGCTTCTAAAGGTTGGGGAGATCCCGTTCCTTCAAATGGCTGGGGAGAGGCTGTTGCTTCTAAAGGTTGGGGAGATCCCGTTCCTTCAAATGGCTGGGGAGAGGCTGTTGCTTCTAAAGGTTGGGGAGATCCCGTTCCTTCAAATGGCTGGGGAGAGGCTGTTGCTTCTAAAGGTTGGGGAGATCCCGTTCCTTCAAATGGCTGGGGAGAGGCTGTTGCTTCTAAAGGTTGGGGAGATCCCGTTCCTTCAAATGGCTGGGGAGAGGCTGTTGCTTCTAAAGGTTGGGGAGATCCCGTTCCTTCAAATGGCTGGGGAGAGGCTGTTGCTTCTAAAGGTTGGGGAGATCCCGTTCCTTCAAATGGCTGGGGAGAGGCTGTTGCTTCTAAAGGTTGGGGAGATCCCGTTCCTTCAAATGGCTGGGGAGAGGCTGTTGCTTCTAAAGGTTGGGGAGATCCCGTTCCTTCAAATGGCTGGGGAGAGGCTGTTGCTTCTAAAGGTTGGGGAGATCCCGTTCCTTCAAATGGCTGGGGAGAGGCTGTTGCTTCTAAAGGTTGGGGAGATCCCGTTCCTTCAAATGGCTGGGNTGTACAGAAATAGTTTCAGTCAAATCTATGTTTTACACCTATAAATATAAAATATAGGTTTACATAATTATGTTTTTATAATTATAAATTTATTTATTGATACTAATATTTTTTTTTTAATATAATACAAAAGTTATTCTTTAAAAATCGAGATAAGTTTCATAAATAAGTTTCGGTGACAACATTTTTTAGATTCCCTGAAACTTTTTTTAGATTTTTTTAATTAAACTAGATCAATAGAGTAATTATCAACACATTTATGTTTTTATTATATGATAAATTAATTATCTGAGTTTCTTTATTAAAGTTCACCAAATAATTTGGATTTTCCGAAAAGAAAATTCCTAGATAAGTTTATTTAATACTAATAAGAAGTTTGTTTGTTATAGTAAAACAAATCTATTCATATTTTAACCACATGAAAAGTTTCAGTGATAACATTTTTTTTCTTTAATTTACTCGTAAGTTTGTGGTTTTGAAAAGACAAACAAATTCATATTTAAACCACACAAAAAGTTACATTGATAATTTTTGTAAGATTTATATAAGTTTGTTAGTTATAGTAAAACAGATCAATTAAGATTGAACCACACAGTTTTAGTAATGAGTTTTTAATATTTTTATTTATTTTATATAAATCTGCTTGTCATAGTAAAACATTGACTGTGTTTTTCTCCAATGTGTGATAGCGACTCATCATGGAAGAGGTTTAGATCAATAACCAAACAACGTCTTCACACAAAATAGCTGTATTTGCTACAATTGACTGGTTTCAGCTGTTCTAATGCAGCCTTCTTCAGATAATCTGTGTAGGTTATTAAGAGACTTCCACTTGCATTTTTGAAGTCTCTTAATAACCTACACAGATTATCTGAAGAAGGCTGCATTAGAACAGCCGAAACCGGTCAATTGTAATAATAAAATTATTTTGTGTGAAGACGTTGTTTGGTTATTGATCTACACCTCTTCCATGATAGTAAAACAGATCAATTCAGATTTAGACCACACAAAACTGGCTTATATCTGAGTGATATGATTTGTAACATTTATATTTTCTCTTATATGTTTGTTTGTTAAACTAAAACGAATCAATATAGATTTAAACCACACAAAAAGTTTCATTGCTTCTTTATTGATTGAAGTTTTCTAACATTTTTATTTCTTTATTATAAGTTTGTATGTTAAAGTAAAGCAGAAAAATTCAGATTTTAACCACACAAAAAGTTACAATGATATAAGTTTGTTGACTTCTATAACATTTATATAAGTTTGTTTATTATAGTAAAATAAATCAATAAAATTATAACCACACAAAAATTTTCAATGATAAGCGTTTTTAACACTATTCTAGCATTTTTATTTCTTACAGTTGTTTTAACACTATCATAACATTTTTACTTCTTAAGCAATAGATTTTTTTAAACTTTATAATATATAACTTTTTAATTCCTATCTATATATACGTTTGGCTATTATAATAAACCAGATCAATTTAATTATCAACCACACAATCAGCTTCAATGGTATTTTTTAATACTATTGTAACCTTTTTACTTATTTTTATACAAAGTTTTTCTGTTATAGTTAACGATATCAATTAAGATTTTATCCACCAAAAAAGTTTCAGTTATTATTTGTTTAATACAATTACAATATTTTTACTTATTTAAACATTTTTATTTATTTGTATAATATATGTTTGTTAGTTAAAGACAACATTTTTACTTATTTGTGTATATTATGTTTGATAGTTAAAGACAACATTTTTACTTATTTGTATGTATNAGATCCCGTTCCTTCAAATGGCTGGGGAGAGGCTGTTGCTTCTAAAGGTTGGGGAGATCCCGTTCCTTCAAATGGCTGGGGAGAGGCTGTTGCTTCTAAAGGTTGGGGAGATCCCGTTCCTTCAAATGGCTGGGGAGAGGCTGTTGCTTCAACTGGCTGGGGAGAGACTGTTGCTTCAAATGGCTGGGGAGAGGCTGTTGCTTCAAATGGCTGGGGAGAGGCTGTTCCTTCAAATGGTTGGGAAGAATCTGTTTCTTCGAATAGTTGAGGAGATCCTATTTCACCATCGAAAGGTGCAGCATTGTCAATTCCTCCATCAAAAGGGTGAATTAATGCTATGTCATCATCAATTAATTTTATTGGTCCTCCCCATAATAGAAGGTCACCAGAAAGTAATCCATCTTGGTCAAACCCTTTAAAAGAAACACTCCTAGCGGACACAAGCGATACCACAGCTGATAATATTAGTACAAATTTCATTTTAACAATTATTTCTTTAACACTTCAAAAAACTTTACTGAAGCTAAGTTTACCAACGCAAATGCTGGTAGAAATCGAACTGACTTGACCAAACTTAAGTTCTTCTTAGAACTGTATTTTTTGGCTAAGTATATAATTTAAAAAAAACTTAATTCGAAGCGCTAACTTATAACACCAATAGTATTAAACCACGAACTAAAAAAAGTTTAGCTGTTTCGTTACCAATCCCTGATAACAGTAGTTATATACAATTATTATTAATAATTTAACAGCTTTATTTTATCGATAATTACTCTAAAACAAAAAATATTTGCATGTAAGTTAGATAAAAATATATTCTATCGACCTTCTAATTTGAGGATCAATTATAATATTAAGCCATTTTTTTAATTTCTTAAAAAAAAAAAACATCCCATTTAAACATAATAACTTTACACTCATTTTATATATTTATGCTAAATAAATAAAATCGATAAAATCGTCTGATAATTAGTGAGGCAATTTGTCGTGTTATATCCAGAGACCTTCAAAATCTAGCATTTATTTTTACGATATGTGGCACTATAAAGTGTGGCAATATAGCACTTATTTTGGTCAAATGTAGCATTTATTTTAGCTAATGTAGCATTTATTTTTCAACTTTCCACCCCCCCCCC
>KZ652789.1:121220-141051 GCA_001010745.2 Gerris buenoi | reverse complement strand
TAGCTTCCCATCTGCCCATTATACTTATAATTTTGATAATATCAATATATAATTTACAGTCCATTCTGCCAAAGTTCAAAGTTTTATTTACTACCTATTATTATTCTTCCCAAAGCAATTTGCGCCGCGAATAGCTACAGTAATTAATAATAACTGTAATAACTGTCCTGTCACCCAATTCCTTGCGTACGGTATACTAAAACGATGCAGGCAAAGTCAACAATTCGTTGAAATCCAGGGCAGGTTCGGATGATCTAAACGATTTATTTATTACAATAAATTGTTACAATCACATCATTACAATTTATCGTAGCGTGTAATCCTGCCTTTATTAATATAACTACATTTAAAAATTGTACAAAGGTTTATTTTCTCTTAAATTTGTCGTAGAAATATAAAGTACATTTCAAAATGGAAAAGATATCGTATTGACTTGGGTACTCTCCCACCAACTCGATTAATTTTGCATTATCCATTTTTCTATCAGAAGAAAGACAATCACTTCCTGCTGCGACGACTGTTAAAGCTAGACTGCTCGAGTAGGCAGTCGAGTCGTACAGTTCACAGCTCTGAATATTTAAAAATCACTTATTTCGTTTTGAAGTAGTTCTCAAAATAAAGGCATATGCCCAAATTTTCATCTTTCCTTAACCCAATTTTTTATTATTTTTCACCGTCCCCAGCAAACATACATCTAAACGTGCCACTTTTTTTTACTTCTATTTGCAACAGAGTGTGGCAGTGTCGACTGAGCATTTGAGTGTGGCTCAGATCATTATCTTCTGGTAGCAAAAGTGGCTTTTCCAGTGAAATAAAAAAATACACTGAGCAAGAATATTTTGGATAGCACAATATTAAATTATCCAAGGTACTTGATACATTTACTTCTAGAAGAAAGTGTTAAAACTCTTTGCCAAGTGCGTTTATACCAGAATCTAGAAGAAGCAAATGAGGACTGGAGTACTAAAGACCTATATAATTTATTAAAGGAATCAGTACATAAGGCTGCGTTTGAAGCACTTGATTTGGATATACCATAGTTACAAATAATGTTCAGTTATCAAAAGCTTTAGAAGCTATTCAGCAAAAGAAGAATGAATGCTTATTTGAAACATCTGAATTCTGGCAAAGACGAGGATAAGGAAGAGTATCGGAAATGCAAGAGAGAGGTAAAAAAAGAAGTGAATAGATCTAAAGAAGAATCGTGGACCAAGATTTGCTCTGAAATAGGCCACACTCAGGTGTACCAATGGTCAGAGTCGTAATCTTAAATACTAAGAAAACGGAACGAATACGAGGGTAAAGGCCCATATACACGATCAAACTTACTTAACAAACTAAATTTGATTAAAAGTTTAGGCTCTGCCAATACCACACACTATACAAGCAAGTTTGTCAAACTTACAAGTGTTGGCAAGTATCAGTAGTGTTTGTAGACGAGTGTGCTGATACTGATAATCATGGATTTTGAAGAGTTAGCTAATTTTTATTTGGCTTACAAGAAATCGAACCTATCAATCAAAGAATCAATCAAAGTTATTACTGAAAAGAGCCTATTATTCACACGTACATTTTTTTTTTTTTAAGGAAATGAGGTGTGAGCCTCAAGGCTGGTATAATTTTATGAGGACAGTTATCTTTTGTTATTATCACTAGTAGCTCCCAAAATTGAAAAGAAAGATATTGTAATGAGAAATGCTACAGCTGCAGATGAAGGATTAACTGCTACTCTGAGATTTTTGGCCAGTGGGGGACCAGAGGATATGAAGTTTCCATCCGTTATATTCCCTCAAGCAATCATTCCAGAGGTCCTTGAATGGGAAGCTATTATAGAAGTTTTTTTTTTTTTTTAAATGACTACTTCAAGCTATAAAATATGATATTTATTTTATTTCAAAAATGTAGTTGGATAGAAAATGAACGAGTTGGAAGTTTGGAAGTAGAAGTTTGCCAGTTTGGCTTGATAGAACCACAAGCCTTCAGTCATCAAACTACTTTTTTAATAAAATCAGAAAAGTGTCAACTCTTTATCAAGCCATCAAACTTCACCCACACACGATCCAACTTACTTTTCAAGCAGGCTTAACAAGCCAAGTTTGTCAAGCCAGCTTGACAAGTAAGTTGGACTGTGTGTGGGTGAAGTTTGTGAGTTGGATGGCTTGATGTGGTGTACACTGGGCATCAAACTTACTTGACAAACTTGGCTTGTCAAGCCAGCTTGACAAGTAAGTTGGACCGTGTGTGGGTGAAGTTTGTGAGTTGGATGGCTTGATGTGGTGTACACTGGGCATCAAACTTACTTGACAAACTTGGCTTGTCAAGCCAGCTTGACAAGTAAGTTGGACCGTGTGTGGGTGAAGTTTGTGAGTTGGATGGCTTGATGTGGTGTACACTGGGCATCAAACTTACTTGACAAACTTGGCTTGTCAAGCCAGCTTGACAAGTAAGTTGGACCGTGTGTGGGTGAAGTTTGTGAGTTGGATGGCTTGATGTGGTGTACACTGGGCATCAAACTTACTTGACAAACTTGGCTTGTCAAGCCAGCTTGACAAGTAAGTTGGACCGTGTGTGGGTGAAGTTTGTGAGTTGGATGGCTTGATGTGGTGTACACTGGGCATCAAACTTACTTGACAAACTTGGCTTGTCAAGCCAGCTTGACAAGTAAGTTGGACCGTGTGTGGGTGAAGTTTGTGAGTTGGATGGCTTGATGTGGTGTACACTGGGCATCAAACTTACTTGACAAACTTGGCTTGTCAAGCCAGCTTGACAAGTAAGTTGGACCGTGTGTGGGTGAAGTTTGTGAGTTGGATGGCTTGATGTGGTGTACACTGGGCATCAAACTTACTTGACAAACTTGGCTTGTCAAGCCAGCTTGACAAGTAAGTTGGACCGTGTGTGGGTGAAGTTTGTGAGTTGGATGGCTTGATGTGGTGTACACTGGGCATCAAACTTACTTGACAAACTTGGCTTGTCAAGCCAGCTTGACAAGTAAGTTGGACCGTGTGTGGGTGAAGTTTGTGAGTTGGATGGCTTGATGTGGTNCATATGTTGAAGTTATAGTACCTTTAATTTTCTTTTTTAGCTACCATAAGTCTATGTACAAAATTTCAGATCTCTCGGTCCACTTGAAGCTGAGATAATAGAATGTGAATAAATCCAAGATGGCGACTGTATTTCAATATGGCGGCCGTATATCGAAATAAAAATGACCTTACTTTTCTATTTATGGTGCACTCTATCTATATACCAAATTTCAGATCTCTATGTCAATGGGAAGTAGGTGATTACTGATGAATAAATCCAAGATGGCGGCTATAATTCAATATGGCAGACATATATAGAAATCAAAATGGGCGCACTTTTCTATTTATGTTACACTCTATCTATGTACCAAANTTAAAGCACACTTTTTAAAACCTTCACTTTGCATATTCTATAAATAGGTGTCTGTGGCCAAAGTGTTACAAATCTGGAATGTTGATCGTCTGCTGATGACATCCCAAGGATATTCCTTCTCTCCGGCAGAGACCTTGACGCAATGAATAACATACTCAATTCGGTAAGGTTCTTATTTTATTTTACTTGTTTCATCAATAAATATATGTTGAGAAACAATTAATCTTCGTTAGTTGTCGTATCACATAAATCTATATTTATTTTATTATTAATTTGGAAAGTAGTTTATTACATTAAACATCCAAGGTTTGAGGTGCAATCTAAGTTACAAATATAAAGGCGTAGCACGATTAAGGACAAACTAATGTGTTATTAAGTGGTTGTGCTCTAGCAAACTTCCATCTGATACCATGGTTGATTATCGTTCGTATATCTGGTAATCGTTGGAATTCCAGGGAGATAAGATATGTTTCACACTGATGATCATATCAAGTGGATAAGTAAAGTGTCTGATGCCCTCCCGACCAGAAGAATGTGCTCCGGGAATATGCTTGATAGACCCACCTACTCTATGCGGGTTCGTCTCGAAACTTTAAGCTTAATTTATGTTATACCTCCTGGGTTGGGAAACTAAAAGACTACAGTGTAATGGGTAAGGAGATGAACCTTAAAGTAAGTGGCATTATGAATTCTTTTACTATCGTTACCTAACTCATTTGGAATTGTTTCAAGGTTTTGGAGAAGCCAGTAGATGAGAACTACTACGCACTGAATCACAATGNAGATGGCGGTTGTAATTCAATATGGTGGCCATATGTTGAAGTAAAAGTGTCATTAATTTTCTTCTTTAGCTACTATAAGTCTATGCACAAAATTTCAAATCTCTAGGTCCACTGGAAGCTGAGATAATAGAGAGTTATTAAATCCAAGATGGCGGTTGTAATTCAATATGGCGGACATATGTTGAAGTGATAGTAACTGTAATTTTCTTTTTTAGCTACCATAAGTCTATGTACCAAATTTTAGATCTCTAGGTCCACTTGAAGCTGAGATAATAGAATGTGAATAAATCCAAGATGGCGGCTATAATTCAATATGGCGGGCACATATTGAAATTAAAATAGCCACACTTTTCTATTTATGGTACACTCTATGTATGTACCAAATTTCAGATCTCTATGTCAATAGGAAGTAGGAGAATTACTGATGAACAAATCCAAAATGGCGGCTATAATTCAATATGGTGGCCATATATCGAAATCAAAATGGCCGCACTTTTCTATTTATGGTACACTCTATCTATGTACCAAATTTCANCCACGCTCTGATCAAGAGAAACCCTAAGAGTCGAGCACCAAGGTCTCTGGACTACTTCCCTGCTGATGACATCCCAAGGATATTCCTTCTCTCCGGCAGAGACCTTGACGCAATGAATAACATACTCAATTCGGTAAGGTTCTTATTTTATTTTACATGTTTTCATCATTAAGTATAGTGAGATACAATTAATCTTTGTTAGTTGTCATATCACATAATTCTATTGCAGCCGTTTGCTGCAGTCTCTCTAGCAGCCTGCCCCAAAGAATTGCTCAGTGGAGAAGGGGGTGGGTTTTTAACTTGATTCTCTCAAAAAAAAAAAAAAAACGAAATAATAATTTTATAATAATTGCACAGTAATGAATAGGTATTTAATAAAAAAAAAATTAAACAAAATAGAACTTCTAACATTTCCTGTACCGACGGCAAATTCAATTTCTCAGCGTAAAGACACTAATGCTTTTTGCAAGAAAAAAAAAAAAAATCTCAATTAAAACAAATATTTTAAAATATACTTCCAATAGTTAAATGATATAAATAAAAATAAAGAAATATAATAATTGATGTCACAATAAAATAATGCCCGGCGGCATTGTAATAAAAAATAATCAACTGATATTTTTAGCCTNTTCACTTGCACTTTTAGAGTCTCCTTATATCCTACACAGATTATCTGAAGAAGGCTGCTTAAGAACAGCCGAAACTGATCACTTGTTTAAAATACAATTATTTTGTGTGAAGACGTTGTTTGGTTATTTAACATCACCTCTACTAAGTGATGAGTTGATATCACACGCTGGAGAAATCATAGTCAAGGATCTTAATAATTTAAATGGAAAAAACAATGAAAGATTAGACCCAAATAAACATAATAATAAGCAAGGATATGGTATTGCGGTGACCGGTGACCACCGCAATACCATATCCTTTGCAGGCAACTTACTTTCAAGGCACCACTTTACTTGCTTGCATCAAACAAGTAGATACTACTTGCTTTCAACACTCGGACACTTTTCTCCCCACTAAACACCACTTTTTTAACTACACATTAACTTCCTTTTTTTTTAATTTTTTCATTTCACTCAATGAATATTCAACTTCTGAAAAAAATGTATACATCATAAATTAAAGCTTAGAAAATAACCTACTATCTGATTATATATATGCCTCTACTTTCTTAAAACTTTCACAAAACGAAGTCTATTGAATGGTATCATAAATTAAATTTCATTAACTTTAGTTTTTCTTTTGAAACGAACAACTTCATGTAAAAACCAAAATAATGTATTATGGTTTTAAAGTAAATTTTTCAAGCTTTCCAATGGTATAACTTTCATTTATTTAAAAAAAAACTTTTGGTCCCTTGCACCAGGCCCATTGCATCAGGTTAAGGCAGCGGTTCCAATTCCAAAAGCCAACTTTTCCAAACTTCGTCCGCATTTCTTCCATTCCATAGCGATAAGTGCGCTTAAAGTTTTTCAGATTTTTTAAAAAATCAATTTTTTGGTTTCAAACAGCTTTTGGTCACACTAAAAACGCAACAAGTCAACTAAAACATACATAATTTTATAGAAAACTATCCGGATCGGCCATATGTTGAAGTCAAAGTACCTTTAATTTCCTTCTTTAGCTACAATAAGTCTATGTAACAAATTTAAGTTCTTTAAATCCACTGGAAGCAAAGATAATAGTATCTGATTAAATCCAATATGGCGGCCATATGTTGAAGTGAAAGTACCTTTAATTTTCTTCTTTAGCTACCATAGGTCTATGTACCAAATTTCAAACCTCTCTCTAGGTCAATGGGAAGTAGGAGAATTTGTGATGAGTCAGTCACTGTCACTCTTAGTTTTATATATACAGATTATATTCCCATTGACAGGATTTTTTTTTTTTCAAATCAAGTGTCAATGCCAAGACGACAAAGGAGATATCATCCAGGGTAAGATAGGGGGTCTCACCCAGGCGTAGCACGCGTAAGGACAAAAAAGTGTGTTATTAAGTGGTTGTGCTCTAGCAAACTTCCATCTGACACCATGGTTGATTATCGATCGTATATCTGGTAATCGTTGGAATTCCAGGGAGGTAAGATATGTTTCACACTGATGATCATATCAAGTGGATAAGTAAAGTGGCTGATGCCCTCCCGACCAGAAGAATGTGCTCCGGGAATATGCTTGATAGACCCACCTACTCTATGCGGGTTCGTCTCGAAACTTTAAGCTTAATTTATGTTATACCTCCTGGGTTGGGAAACTAAAAGACTACAGTGTAATGGGTAAGGAGATGAACCTTAAAGTAAGTGGCATTATGAATTCTTTTACTATCGTTACCTAACTCATTTGGAATTGTTTCAAGGTTTTGGAGAAGCCAGTAGATGAGAACTACTACGCACTGAATCACAATGTGTTTAAGAAAGGCATCCCTAACCATCTGCGACGAGGCTTCACCGTCAAGGGAGAAAATAAGACAGCACTGAGATTTGGCGTACGTAATACTCTTAGCTAACCTTAAAGCTCGCTTTTTAAAACCTTCACTTTGCATATTCTATAAATAGGTGTCTGTGGCCAAAGTGTTACAAATCTGGAATGTTGATCGTCTAAATGTAACCACATAAAAGATTTTGCAAATCACGAGGTTTCCAACTCATTACATAAATTAATATGAAGTAAGTTGCTTATTATGATAATCAGTTAGTTCCAAGTGACTCTCCACCATGAGCAACCCTTGAGAATAGTCACTGTAATCAGTTAGTTCCAAAGACTCTCCATCATGAGCAACCCCTGAGAATACACCCTGTAATCACTTAGTTCTAAAAGACTCTTCATCATGAGCAACCCCTGTAATCAGTTAGTTCCAAAGACTCTCCATCATGAGCAACCCCTGAGAATACACCCTGTAATCACTTAGTTCTAAAAGACTCTTCATCATGAGCAACCCCTGTAATCAGTTAGTTCCAAAGACTCTCCATCATGAGCAACCCCTGAGAATACACCCTGTAATCACTTAGTTCTAAAAGACTCTTCATCATGAGCAACCCCTGTAATCAGTTAGTTCCAAAGACTCTCCATCATGAGCAACCCCTGAGAATACACCCTGTAATCACTTAGTTCTAAAAGACTCTTCATCATGAGCAACCCCTGTAATCAGTTAGTTCCAAAGACTCTCCATCATGAGCAACCCCTGAGAATACACCCTGTAATCACTTAGTTCTAAAAGACTCTTCATCATGAGCAACCCCTGTAATCAGTTAGTTCCAAAGACTCTCCATCATGAGCAACCCCTGAGAATACACCCTGTAATCACTTAGTTCTAAANACTGGTTAAATGGTCTAATGAAATTAGAATCTTTTTGGATTCCCAGTGAGGTCACACTTATTTTTAAGCAGTATTAAATTTCCGCTGATGTTCGAAATTATTATTGGACAAACTGGAAATTATTATTGGAACTTCTATAACCATCTAAATATTTTCAAAATGTGATAAGGACTTTCAATGATATAGGTGAAAATGTATAATCTCAAGTGCCTCTTTTTATGTTTTTATAGGTTTTACGCATGCGAAAGGGAAAGGAATAGGTGCATAAAGTTAAAATTTATATGGGACCAACACCAACAGTCAAAATCGGGCGCGTAGTTTTTAAAATGTTGAATACAGACACGATCAGACAGACATAAGACCAAAAATGTTCCCTGATGTCTGAAACAGATTGAGTCTAAGAATTTTTAAATTCGGAGAAATAACAACTTTGGTTCTTCAGAATGATTTTAACGCTATTACCTTTGTTAAGCTCGGAAGTAGATCTAAGTAAATGTAATAAGGCTACAAATAGAAAATCCAAATACAACTGACTGACTCATCACCTTATCCCTTTAACTAGTAGAGCTATAACTTCAAATAATTGTAAGTTCTCTTTATCCCTTGTTACTACCAAAGACATCTTTTTAATATCCGCTCTTTTTACTATCTTGATTCAAGATTGTGTCAATTTACATACAAAATTCGTCATGTATCCTCAAAATCAATTGCACAAATAAAAGAGAAGAATAATTGTTTTGGTTATAGGTTGTTACGGAGAATACACCACTAGAAGGAGACTACGTGGGAGTGACGATAAATATGTCTATTAAGAGAATTAGAGTTTGAAAATTAATTTTTGGTTTTAGTTATTGGATGCGGCAGAGCTGAATGGTTTGTCTGAAGCGCTGTGTGCTAAGCGGAAGCGACCTCTTCTGGTCGGTTCCTGCAAGTCAAGGTTAGGTCACACTGAGGCTGCAGCAGGTTTAGTCTCGCTAGCTCAGGCTTTGATAGCCATGAAGAATGGTATCATTCCTTCGACACTTCACTACACGGCTCCTAATCCTGACGTGCCGGCCCTCCTCGACGGAACCATCAAGGTAATGTTCTTTACTCTTTACCTAGTGCTTCGTTTAGTAGTTGAGCCCAAGTTTTAACGATTTAGTCAGGCATTTAGTTTGCCAATTTGTGTGGCACATAGCTTCCTCGTGTTCTATTACTGGTTGAATGGTCTAATGAAATTAGAATCTTTTTGGATTCCCAGTGAGGTCACNCTAAAAGACTACAGTGTAATGGGTAAGGAGATGAACCTTAAAGTAAGTGGCATTATGAATTCTTTTACTATCGTTACCTAACTCATTTGGAATTGTTTCAAGGTTTTGGAGAAGCCAGTAGATGAGAACTACTACGCACTGAATCACAATGTGTTTAAGAAAGGCATCCCTAACCATCTGCGACGAGGCTTCACCGTCAAGGGAGAAAATAAGACAGCACTGAGATTTGGCGTACGTAATACTCTTAGCTAACCTTAAAGCTCGCTTTTTAAAACCTTCACTTTGCATATTCTATAAATAGGTGTCTGTGGCCAAAGTGTTACAAATCTGGAATGTTGATCGTCTAAATGTAACCACATAAAAGATTTTGCAAATCACGAGGTTTCCAACTCATTACATAAATTAATATGAAGTAAGTTGCTTATTATGATAATCAGTTAGTTCCAAGTGACTCTCCACCATGAGCAACCCTTGAGAATAGTCACTGTAATCAGTTAGTTCCAAAGACTCTCCATCATGAGCAACCCCTGAGAATACACCCTGTAATCACTTAGTTCTAAAAGACTCTTCATCATGAGCAACCCCTGTAATCAGTTAGTTCCAAAGACTCTCCATCATGAGCAACCCCTGAGAATATACCCTGTAATCACTTAGTTCTAAAAGACTCTTCATCATGAGCAACCCCTGTAATCAGTTAGTTCCAAGTGACTCTCCATCATGAGCAACCCCTGATAATAGACCCTGTACTCAGTTAGTTCCAAGTGACTCTCCATCATGAATAACCCTGAGGTTAGACCCTGTAATCAGTTAGTTCTAAAAGATTCTCCATCATGAGCAACCCCTGAGATTAGACCCTGTAATCAGTTAGTTCTAAAAGACTCTCCACCATGAGCAACCCCTGAGAATAAATCATGTAATCAGTTGATTTCAAGTGACTCTCCATCATGAGCAACCCCTGAGAATAGATCCTGTAATCACTTAGTTCTAAATGACTCTCCATCATGAGAATACCACTGTCACTGTTATCGGTTTGCTCGTCTGAATTTATCTCATCTGGAAATTCTAAATTTCTCTCATCACTAGGGAATTTGCTTCGACTGCCGATAGAAATCTTGTTAGAGACTTCCTGGAGAACACAAATAGAAGCAAAGAATTTATAAAAATTAAAATAGATTGCCAATTAGTGTGGCACATGGCTTACTCGCATCTTATTTCCTACACATTCCTATTTCGTACATTTCATACTTTTAGAACCTATTATTGTCAGTTTTATTTAATTTTCCATTCTATTTTTTAATCTAACAAAATGAATTGGATTGTTTACGTTACTCGTATTTAAGCATCAATTTAGCAAAATTTAAAGAGCACAATCAGCTGAAATTAATCAGGGGCTAAATTTGGGATACTTTCGACAAACCATGCCAATTTCATAAAAATTAGATGAGTACTTCCATATAGGTGGAAGAGAAACAATTGTGTGCAGACGGTTGAAACGTAGATGGGACCAATAATAGTCTATTTATGATCTACCATATATAATATTATAATTGGTTTATTGGAGTTAAAATTTGTAAATTTCAGGAATACTCTGACGATCGAAGACCAGTATGGTATATATTCACTGGTATGGGCTGCCAGTGGCGTGGTATGGGCGCCGGCCTGATGAAGATACCCGTTATAAGAAGAAGTTTGGAAAGGTCTGCCAAAGTGCTGGCGACCAAGGGGATCGACCTCATGTACATTTTAACCTCCTTAGACCCGACCATTTTTGACGATATCCTTAACAGTTTTGTCGGCATTGCTGCCATTCAGGTAACTTATTCTTCCATTGGCTTCTACTTACTGTAATAAAGCGAAACAAATTGTATAGGCTCGAGCCATATGGAGTGATATTCCCTGATTACAGCTAATGCATCATCAACTGTAAAAAAATGAACTAACTATAACCATAGTACGTAGGCGTCCGCGGATAGACTCGTAATAAACAGCTAGGTTTTCCAGTTAAATTCGCGTCACGAAGGGGTTGAAATCCGATGTTTTGCTTCCACTACTGGAAGCATCTTCAGGGGTGTGGGGCATATCTTATGTTGTAGTGTGTTTTCTTCGAGTCAACATTACGATGTACCATCATTTAGTTTTAAACTTATTCTTAAAAAAAGAAAGTGCTATGTTCTGAGACTAAGGTTTCAATGAAGCATTTGTGTTATGGCATTATATCAAAGATTAAAGGTCAAAATTTTCTTGCTGCAAATCTTTTAAAAACAATAATGTGTTTTTTAAAAGAGTATGGGTCCTATGAGGCGGCTAAAACTGGGATATAAATTAGTACAGTTTTAGTAACTTTTACATGCTTGTTTGTCAACGAACAAAAGCATCGATACAAATGATAATTATTAACTGTTGGAACAGATAGCCCTGGTGGATCTGCTGGAGGAGTTGGGCGTTGTACCAGACGGTTTTGTCGGCCACTCTACAGGAGAAATTGGATGCGCCTACGCTGATAAGTGTTTGACTGCTGAGCAGGCTATATTAGCAGCTTATGGTAGAGGCAAGTCTTCCAACGAAGCACCACTTATCAAGGGCATGATGGCCGCTGTCGGTAAGTTATCAAAGCAATCTTAGTTCCTAATCCGAGTCTACAATTTCTCATGGCTAGTTATCAAAAAATGAAAACCTATGACTCAAGAATTTTTTTTGTTTTATTACAGGAATGGGTTATAATCAAATCAAAGACTTTTTACCCGAGGGTATCTATGGGGCTTGCCATAACTCCAGTACAAGCTGTACTTTATCTGGACCTGTTCAGCTCATGGAGGAGTACGTAGCCAAACTGAAGAATGATGGAGTATTCGCCAAATTAGTTAATGTCTCCAACATTGCTTACCACACCAAGTTTGTTCATCCTGCTGCTGCCTACTACACACCATTTTTGGAAGAAGTATGCACACACATATATATTAAATGGATATTTTTAGGGAGTAATAAATTTATTGTAATCCCTTCCAATATGGGCAATGCTCAATTAGGAAACATGAAGAGATTCATGCTGCAAAATTACATTCCTAAATTTTCCTTTTTTATGCGAGTCTGTACTACTATACTGCTGTACGGTTCATACTAGCCCGCAACATACTATTCAACATAAGACACTGGTTTAAGATCAGATTAGTTCTTTCTTCTATGTATTTGTTTTGGTGAAGGTATAGAGTGTTACATTCCGCTTTCACATATTTTACATATTATTTTTTATTGATTTGGATAGATTTGACAACCATATGGTCCATGGCTCCATTAGCTCTGTCCAATGAATGAGCGCTGATCCTCGATACTTGCTTCAAATTATCTCACTAAAATGTCAAATAATATGTCAGTTATCAGGTAACTCAATTCAAGTTTTTATCTTTCAGGTTATTCCCAACCCGATGTTGAGATCGAGTAAGTGGATATCCAGCTCCGTGCCCGAAGACAAGTGGAATACGGATGAAGGACTTTACTGCTCCCCACAGTATTTCGTCAACAACTTGATGAACTATGTGCTGTTTGAAGAAGCAACTCAGCACATACCTGATAACGCCATATGTATAGAGATAGCTCCCCACGGTCTTCTACAAGCCATAGTCAAGAAGTCACTGCCTCAATGTATCCACATACCACTTACCCATAGGAAAGATAACGGCACCTTTTACCTGATTGAAGCTATCGGAGGGTAATTACATTGTTACAATATCTACTGCTCTTATATTTTGCTTAAAAACAATGGGTTTGTTAGTAATGAAAGAAATAGTTTGTTTTTGTTTTCTAAACTAGATCGAAATAGATAAAACTTGATAGATTTGTAGATCGAAAGAATAAAACTTGAATCAATAAAAATATTGGCATATTCCCCCTTATCTATGCTATTGGAGGGTATTGCATTATATTGTTAATCTTTTATCACTTAATAACTCGAAACTCAGATTTTTTTCAAGATAAAAGGTAAATTATTTTAATCTAGAAGTGTTTAGGCACTAGATAAGGCCTCCACTCCATTTAATAATCTACTGACCTTCTTTCCTTGGCTCAATTTAACGAAGTAGAACATTATGGGGCAGACCAAATTGGAGCTTTATTAAGTTGTGACTCACTCGTTCGATAAAACGAACGACTTTGCCCATCGTCTCGCTAAACGCTGTAACTTTATAATTTGTTTTAGTCTGTTTATGCAAGGAGTCGATGTAGAGGTAGCCAAGCTCTACCCACCTGTAGAGTTCCCAGTACCGAGAGAAACCGAGTTCCTCGACGTAATCACCTGGAACAATGAATGGAATATTAACACTACTGAGAAATACATTAAACTGGTAAGTTTACTCAACGCGCATGTTTTTACCAAAGCTAAAATCTTTGTAAATAATTTCTAATTTTAATCTTTGCTCTATTTATATCTTATTTCTCGTTAATCTCTTCTACCTGTTAACTCACAAATTATATTCAAGAAATTTGCTGGTATGAGTCAGATCATACAAATATACATACGCTTTTACAGCATCAATCATTTCTAATGGTGTCAGAGCAGAAGCGCCCAATGCCTTTAGGTGCCACGGTTACTATTAGCCTTATCTAACTAGTAGTGGTGGGAGTACTATCCATGCGCCGATGATGCTGCTTCATTTCACCGAATGAATAAGTGGAACTAATAAAGTAAATCACCAAATCTACCTCCCAAAGCACAGTTGTCTGAAGGTGTTAGTCTAAAGATCAGAAGGTCTCAGGTTCGAGACCCAGATTGTAGATCGGAGAACAGGTACACACAGGAATTAGTTCTTCTTTTCCCTGGTACCTTAGAGGCGCTACTGACTATTCTAAACTGTAAGTAGGAGGTTCTCCTCCCGCTGTAACCTTAGCAACTATTGTAAAAGAAGGGAGGTTGACTATCTTCCTATTCATTATCTCTGAGTTAACACCTTGCATTCCTTCGCTCGACTAAAGACAAACCCATTAATCCTTCACTCCAGCTTTTCAATTCTTTAATTTAGTCTGACTCCCGTTCATTGTTTTACTTGGAGTGTTCAATTGGTTCTAATATTGTCCATTTATTTTGAACAGTATATCAGAAGGGGCGGTTTCAGTTCAGAGTGTTGGAAGCAAGTAACTCTGACTTCGAGGGAAAACAACTACGTGCAGAACAACCAATTCAAGGGTTCGCCATACCACCCCAAGGCAAAACTTTTGGTAAAAATTTTATGAATAATTTTATAAACAAAAGAAACTTACTAATGAATCTCATTTTTGAAATAATAAAAATAAATATCACAGGAAATAAGATTTCCCTGTATAAGGAACTTCATCGTTATTTAATTTCTTTCTCACGTAATATTTTGTGTACAAGGTACTTGCTAATTTTTTTTTTTTGGGATGTGAATTTCAGATGGCTTTATTGGAAATAGAGTTGGAAAATAACAAAGACGCGAGCTGTGACTTAAGTTATTCCTTCCAAAATCTCCAGTTTAATAAAGATCTTCTTTGTGATGTATCAGGTAAGAAGTTCTTATTTTTAAGTCCTTCCTAGTAGCTCTATTATATCAATATATCATGTTGAAATGACATTGTATATTTGATGATTAATCAAAGGTTGCCGAATCTAAAAAGACGTCGTGCCACAACTGTAAATCCTGAAGAAGGCTATACGTTGATTTGTAGTAATATTTGAATAACTAAACTATCAAGTGTGAAGATAACATCGACTTGATTTTCGGTCTACAAACTAATTCAGTACTCAGGATCATGAAAATCATATTGTCCNAGCTTTTTAATTCTTTAATTTAGTCTGACTCCCGTTCATTGTTTTACTTGGAGTGTTCAATTGGTTCTAATATTGTCCATTTATTTTGAACAGTATATCAGAAGGGGCGGTTTCAGTTCAGAGTGTTGGAAGCAAGTAACTCTGACTTCGAGGGAAAACAACTACGTGCAGAACAACCAATTCAAGGGTTCGCCATACCACCCCAAGGCAAAACTTTTGGTAAAAATTTTATGAATAATTTTATAAACAAAAGAAACTTACTAATGAATCTCATTTTTGAAATAATAAAAATAAATATCACAGGAAATAAGATTTCCCTGTATAAGGAACTTCATCGTTATTTAATTTCTTTCTCACGTAATATTTTGTGTACAAGGTACTTGCTAATTTTTTTTTTTTGGGATGTGAATTTCAGATGGCTTTATTGGAAATAGAGTTGGAAAATAACAAAGACGCGAGCTGTGACTTAAGTTATTCCTTCCAAAATCTCCAGTTTAATAAAGATCTTCTTTGTGATGTATCAGGTAAGAAGTTCTTATTTTTAAGTCCTTCCTAGTAGCTCTATTATATCAATATATCATGTTGAAATGACATTGTATATTTGATGATTAATCAAAGGTTGCCGAATCTAAAAAGACGTCGTGCCACAACTGTAAATCCTGAAGAAGGCTATACGTTGATTTGTAGTAATATTTGAATAACTAAACTATCAAGTGTGAAGATAACATCGACTTGATTTTCGGTCTACAAACTAATTCAGTACTCAGGATCATGAAAATCATATTGTCCACCATAATTAGCGGGACATGGCTCTCCACCATTTTGTTTTTTTCAAATGCCTATTGCCAAGCTATGTCCCGCAGACGAACTTAGCAGACCACATATTCTAATAAAAATCTAGCTTGATGTTAGTCAGACACTTTTTTGCACGCTATCTCCTGGACTATTATAAGCAATTTGAAGAGTTGAAACGTGTCACATTAGACAAATGAAAATCAAGTAGCTTTGATTGTACACAATTACACACTGTATATCCATAAAGAACAAATTATTTATGCAAATTAAAGGTGTTTATTTTTAAAAACGTTATTCGATTAGAGGAAATAATCATAAATAATGTTCGATAATGCTTGTACTGAAGATAATCCAAGGGTAATGAGTTTGTTTTCATTTGCCAGATGATATGCAGATTTCGTGCCTTCTTCAGCCAGGCACAAAACATTTCGAAGTTATCCACAACATCGACTCTCTTATGTCCGGTTGCCTGACCGGCTCGCTGTTGGCCTTGCCAGATGTGTTTACAGGGTCTGATTTCGTGGCACATCAGCGCAAGCAAGCGGTCCTACGAGAAAACGAAATCTACGAATTCTTCCAAGATATGGGTTACGACTTAACGCCTCCTTTTAGAAATATTATCGCACTAACAATCTTTGATAATGGTGAGTCAATAGCCTGCCAATTAGTGTGGCACATAGCTTAGTGTGGCACATAGCTTAGTGTGGCACATAGCTTAGTGTGGCACATAGCTTCCTTTCATCCTATTTGGTATACTTCAATGATTTTATGCTTTTACCACCTACTATTGACAAATTTATTCAATTTCCCCGGTTATTTAAAAATCTGTCAAATTTTTTTTGTATTTTTACATGAATTAAGTATCAATTTATTAAAATTTAAAGAGGGTAATCGGCTGAAATTATCATGGACTATCTGCGGGCTACTTTAGACAAACCATCCAAATTTCTTAAAAATCAGAGAAGTACGCGTAGAAAGCTGTAAAAAAATATATGTTTGTGCGCATGTGGAAGAGATGCTAATAGGCGCAGAAGGTTTAAACTTATATGGGACAAAAAATGAACTAATTACACTGTTCTGAAAAAAAAGCCTCATAATAAAAATGTCCTTTTCTGAAGTATTTTGGTGTGCTGAGTCCGAATCTGAAGTCAAAATTTCTCCTATACGTACAGTTTTCCCGAAAAATGCGCCTAAAGTTCGGAAAAATTTTGTTTTTGGGGGGTTTGTGACCCAATTTTTCGCCCAAAAAATTCTTAAAAAAATATATATTGGGCGTTTGAATATCTTCAAACTATCATGAATATGAATCAATAGTCAAAAAAAATCTGTTGACTCTACCTTTTTAAGAAAAATGAAAAATAAGAAAAAATAATAAATTTTTCTTGACCCCTCTCCCCTCCTTCGTTCACATATATTGTAATCCTCTAGACTAATGTCAGAAATATGTCACAAAACATTTGTTACACCACTAAAAAAGTAATAGAAATACAAAGACTCAATATGAGGAAAAATCTATTTATTTTTAATTTTTCTTCAAAAAGTAAGGTCGAAAGATTTGTTTTGACTTTTGATTCATATTCTTGATAGTTGAAAGATATTCAAACGCCTAAAATATATATTTTTTTTCTTTTACGAAATTTTTTTAGGTTGAAAATTGGTTGGATTCAGCAACCTCAAAAACATAAAGTTCAGATAAAATTTACTTAGGGAAAAAAAGTTCGTTAAATTTTGCTGAATAGTGTTATTATGACCTGTAATATCCAATTTACAATAAAATTGCACAATTAGTTTTTAATATATGTTGGTGCACAAAAATTGAGTGACAGACAGACATAAATGCCCCCTGATGCCCCGATGTCTGAAACTAACTTCTTCTTGGATTTTTTGAAATCAGGGACAAAAACGTTTCGTACTTCAGAAAAATAAAATTGCCGGTAAAGCGGGCATTCCCAATGGCAGTCGGAAGTGCCAGAGAAATTCGATCTTCTGCTAGCTTAAAGTCTGCGCTGCTTTCCTAGAATATTCTAGCCCATTGTTCCCCGAGCAACTTTATTAAATTGTTCTCAGAAAGAATAAATAGTTTGCGTTAAAATTGACGCCATAATTTTACATGTCTGACTCCCGTTCATTGTTTTACTTGGAGTGTTCAATTGGTTCTAATATTGTCCATTTATTTTGAACAGTATATCAGGAGGTGCGGTTTCAGTTCAGAGTGTTGGAAGCAAGTAACTCTGACTTCGAGGGAAAACAACTACGTGCAGAATAACCAATTCAAGGGTTCGCCATACCACCCCAAGGCAAAACTTTTGGTAAAAATTTTATGAATAATTTTATAAACAAAAGAAACTTACTAATGAATCTCATTTTTGAAATAATAAAAATAAATATCACAGGAAATAAGATTTCCCTGTATAAGGAACTTCATCGTTATTTAATTTCTTTCTCACGTAATATTTTGTGTACAAGGTACTTGCTAATTTTTTTTTTTTGGGATGTGAATTTCAGATGGCTTTATTGGAAATAGAGTTGGAAAATAACAAAGACGCGAGCTGTGACTTAAGTTATTCCTTCCAAAATCTCCAGTTTAATAAAGATCTTCTTTGTGATGTATCAGGTAAGAAGTTCTTATTTTTAAGTCCTTCCTAGTAGCTCTATTATATCAATATATCATGTTGAAATGACATTGTATATTTGATGATTAATCAAAGGTTGCCGAATCTAAAAAGACGTCGTGCCACAACTGTAAATCCTGAAGAAGGCTATACGTTGATTTGTAGTAATATTTGAATAACTAAACTATCAAGTGTGAAGATAACATCGACTTGATTTTCGGTCTACAAACTAATTCAGTACTCAGGATCATGAAAATCATATTGTCCACCATAATTAGCGGGACATGGCTCTCCACCATTTTGTTTTTTTCAAATGCCTATTGCCAAGCTATGTCCCGCAGACGAACTTAGCAGACCACATATTCTAATAAAAATCTAGCTTGATGTTAGTCAGACACTTTTTTGCACGCTATCTCCTGGACTATTATAAGCAATTTGAAGAGTTGAAACGTGTCACATTAGACAAATGAAAATCAAGTAGCTTTGATTGTACACAATTACACACTGTATATCCATAAAGAACAAATTATTTATGCAAATTAAAGGTGTTTATTTTTAAAAACGTTATTCGATTAGAGGAAATAATCATAAATAATGTTCGATAATGCTTGTACTGAAGATAATCCAAGGGTAATGAGTTTGTTTTCATTTGCCAGATGATATGCAGATTTCGTGCCTTCTTCAGCCAGGCACAAAACATTTCGAAGTTATCCACAACATCGACTCTCTTATGTCCGGTTGCCTGACCGGCTCGCTGTTGGCCTTGCCAGATGTGTTTACAGGGTCTGATTTCGTGGCACATCAGCGCAAGCAAGCGGTCCTACGAGAAAACGAAATCTACGAATTCTTCCAAGATATGGGTTACGACTTAACGCCTCCTTTTAGAAATATTATCGCACTAACAATCTTTGATAATGGTGAGTCAATAGCCTGCCAATTAGTGTGGCACATAGCTTAGTGTGGCACATAGCTTAGTGTGGCACATAGCTTAGTGTGGCACATAGCTTCCTTTCATCCTATTTGGTATACTTCAATGATTTTATGCTTTTACCACCTACTATTGACAAATTTATTCAATTTCCCCGGTTATTTAAAAATCTGTCAAATTTTTTTTGTATTTTTACATGAATTAAGTATCAATTTATTAAAATTTAAAGAGGGTAATCGGCTGAAATTATCATGGACTATCTGCGGGCTACTTTAGACAAACCATCCAAATTTCTTAAAAATCAGAGAAGTACGCGTAGAAAGCTGTAAAAAAATATATGTTTGTGCGCATGTGGAAGAGATGCTAATAGGCGCAGAAGGTTTAAACTTATATGGGACAAAAAATGAACTAATTACACTGTTCTGAAAAAAAA